>APFE031420235.1:0-12540 GCA_000404065.3 Pinus taeda | reverse complement strand
TCGGGGAAAAATGAAAATGAAGATGAAAGTAGAAAATTGAAAGTGGAAGTAGAACTTCACTTCTAAGGTGAAAGTAAAATAAGTGAAAGGCACTTTCTGTGAAATACAACCAACTAATGCTAAGTGAAGCTATCTAGTGAAATACAACCAACTGCAATTTTAATGCTAAGTGAAGCTACCAACCTTTTGAATTTTTGAATTTACTAAGCTAACAATTTCTTAACTTTACTAGTACTTTGGGAAAAAAATGAAAATTAACTTTACTAGTACTTTGGGAAAAAAATGAAAATTAATGCTAAGTGAAGCTACCAACCTTTTGAATTTACTAAGCTAACAATTTCTTAACTTTACTATTACTTTGGGAAAAAAATGAAAATTAACTTTACTAGTACTTTGGGAAAAAAATGAAAATTACTAGTACTTCGGGAAAAAAAAATGAAAATGAAGATGAAAGTAGAAAATTGAAAGTGGAAGTAGAACTTCACTTCTAAGGTGAAAGTAAAATAAGTGAAAGGCACAATGAAGCTACCAACCTTTTGAATTTACTAAGCTAACAATTTCTTAACTTTACTAGTACTTTGGGAAAAAAATGAAAATTAACTTTCCTAGTACTTTGGGAAAAAAATGAAAATTACTAGTACTTCGGGGAAAAATGAAAATGAAGATGAAAGTAGAAAATTGAAAGTGGAAGTAGAACTTCACTTCTAAGGTGAAAGTAAAATAAGTGAAAGGCGCTTTCTGTTAAATACAACCAACTAATGCTAAGTGAAGCTACCAACCTTTTGAAATACAACCAACTGCAATTTTAATGCTAAGTGAAGCTACCAACCTTTTGAATTTTTGAATTTACTAAGCTAACAATTTCTTAACTTTACTAGTACTTTGGGAAAAAAATGAAAATTAACTTTACTAGTACTTTGGGAAAAAAATGAAAATTAATGCTAAGTGAAGCTACCAACCTTTTGAATTTACTAAGCTAACAATTTCTTAACTTTACTAGTACTTTGGGAAAAAAATGAAAATTAACTTTACTAGTACTTTGGGAAAAAAATGAAAATTACTAGTACTTCGGAAAAAAAAATGAAAATGAAGATGAAAGTAGAAAATTGAAAGTGGAAGTAGAACTTCACTTCTAAGGTGAAAGTAAAATAAGTGAAAGGCACAGTGAAGCTACCAACCTTTTGAATTTACTAAGCTAACAATTTCTTAACTTTACTAGTACTTTGGGAAAAAAATGAAAATTAACTTTACTAGTACTTTGGGGAAAAAATGAAAATTACTAGTACTTTGGGGAAAAATGAAAATGAAGATGAAAGTAGAAAATTGAAAGTGGAAGTAGAACTTCACTTCTAAGGTGAAAGTAAAATAAGTAAAAGGCACTTTATGTTAAATACAACCAACTAATGCTAAGTGAAGCTACCAACCTTTTGAAATACAACCAACTGCAATTTTAATGCTAAGTGAAGCTACAACCTTTTGAATTTACTAAGCTGACAACCTCTTCACTTTACCTTTACTGGTACTTTGGGAAAAAATGAAAGCTAACAACCTATTAACTTTACTTTACTAGTACTTGGGGAAAAATTAACTTTACTTACTAGTACTTAGGGAAAAAATGAAAATGAAAGTAGAAAATTGAAACTTTGGAAAAAAAATGAAAATGAAAGTAGAAAATTGAAAATTTGGGAAAAGAATAAAATACTTTACTAGTACTTTGGGAAAAAAAATGAAAATGAAAGGAGAAAATTGAAAATTTGGAAAAAAATGAAAATGAAAAGTCAAAAATTGAAAATTTGGGAAAAAAATGAAAATGAAAGTAGAAAATTGAAAGTGGAAGTAGAGCTTCACTTTTAAGGTAAAAGTAAAGTGAAAGCTAGCTATAGTAAAATAACACTCATAAAGGTGTGAATAAATAGTGGTGGTGTGAATAATGGTGGGTATTTTAGGGCCTCATTAATTCTATGCAAGGAAATATTACTTGTAAAAGTAAAGTGAAAGTTAGCTATAGTAAAATAACACTCATAAAGGTGTGAATAATGGTGGGTCGTTTAGGTCTTCATTAATTCTATGCAAGGACATATTACTTGGAATAAAATAACACTCATAAAGGTATGAATAATGGTGGGTCTTTTAGGTCCTCATCAATTCTATGCAAGGACATATTACCTCTAATAAAATAGTGTCATGACACAATTTAAACTTTAATCTACATCAAAATTGGTTCATTATACAACATGTCTATGGTTGTCTCTTGCCTTTATCATAAAGGCTTACACTTTGATTCTGAATTGTCTACTATGTCTATTGTTGATGTATAATGGGTTTATCATAGAGGCTTACAATTCCTGAATTGTCTACGGATAGAGTTCTTTAGGTACGACTTTTACAGTTGATGTCTAATTGGTCTATCATAGAGGCTTACACTTGCTGAATCGTCTACAAATAGAGTTCTTTAGGTTCTTCTCATAAAGGTGTGAATAATGGTGGGTCTTTTAGGTCCTCATCAATTCTATGCAAGGACATATTACCTGTAATAAAATAGTGTCATGACACAATTTAAACTTTAATCTGCATCAAAATTGGTTCATTATACAACATGTCTACGGTTGTCATCTCTTGCCTTTATCATAAAGGCTTACACTTCGATCTTGAATTGTCTACTATGTCTATTGTTGATGTCTAATGGGTTTATCATAGAGGCTTACAATTCCTGAATTGTCTACAGATAGAGTTCATTAGGTACTATGTTCACTGTTGATGTCTAATTTGTCTATCATAGAGGCTTACACTACCTGAATCGTTTACAAATAGAGTTCTTTAGGTTCTTCTGCTCTTCAAAGTTTTGGCTTGACAACATATTTTTGTATCAAGAAGCTTGTAAGTTTGTTTGACATTTTCTATGATCAATACATATTTTAGCTTTGGAATTCTATGATCAATACAGATTTTAGCTCTGGAATGCATTTATATTTTTTTAAGGATCAATACAGATTTTAGCTGTGGAATACATTTATATTTTTTTATAATAAATACAAATTAGTCTACAAAGAAATAGCTTCTTGTGAAAGCAATCCATAATGATTGCAACTCTTGGCCGTGTAAACTATTCAAACAATGAACAAAAAAAATAGGAATAAAAACCATTCAGACAATGAATAAAAAAATAACATAAGGCCTCTCATTCAAAATATTTTATATTACATTGTAATTTAATTGTATACTTCAATAACCAAAAATAAAAATCAATGGAAAAAATATGGTATATGCTTCTAACAAATAAAAATAAAAATGTGTGAAATCATCTTCATTGCCACAAAAATGTTGACATAGATAGAGCGAAGCTTAATATGCAGTAATACAATGTAATTTAATTGAATATCTCAACAAGACAAAATATGATATATGTTGTAACAAATAAAAATCAAAATGCAATGAAAGCGAAAAAAAATATGTGGAACTCATCTTCATTGGCACAAAAATGTTGACATCGATGGAGTGAAAGACAAAATATGATATATGCTGTAACAAATAAAAATCAAAATGCAATGAAAGTGAAAAAAAATATGTGAAACTCATCTTCATTGGCACAAAAATGTTGACATCGATGGGGTGAAACTTGATGTGTGGTATTCAAACAACTCACACTGATTCAAACCGAAAACGATCGACGCATAATTGATAACCATACAAAGAAAAAGATCATATGACGATTGACCTAAAAAAACTACCAAAATTAATCAAAATACATGGCCCCAAACGCAAATATTAAACAAAAAGATCATATGACGATTGGCCTGAAAAACTACCAAAATTAATCAAAATACATGGCCCCAAAGGCAAATATTAAACAACATTGTTGAGTAATACTAGTGGAAATATATATATATAAACTTTAACTATTTAGTATTAAATGAATTAGTTAATAGAATCCTACGTGTTGTAATAATCTTTCTTTGATAATAATATATTTAACTTGCTTGGCATGAATATATTTTATTTTATTTTATTGTTGCTCTGTAACTTGATAAGTCAAACCTTTAGGCATAAAACAAAACAAAAAATTTTACACTACAACTTACTTCTCCATATACATTTTGAGTGTCAAAAAGTGATATCTTTTCCCAAAATTTTAGTTATCTGGAGAGAAAATGGTTAATATGATAAAGGGAAATAATCACAACAAATTAGTGTTTAAACTGTATCTCCACCCATTTTAAAAAGTTTTAAACAAGATGCCACATAAAAACATTGGATGGAAAAAAAATACCAAGGTGACACACCTCAACAGTTTCAATGACATCTAAAGCGGTGCAAAATATTCTTACAGCATGAACACCTAATGTCATATTAGGGTTGTGGAGTGTAATTAGACTTCTTCATCAAGGTTTATTACAAATATGGGATCAAAGACTTATTTCTCTCATAACCTTAAATTGCATTTATGATACCACTATCATCTTTGGCTCATCGACAACTTTCCAAAAATATAATTTCCATCTCAATTTAAGCTCCTAGCAAAACTTCTTTAAAATTCACCCTTTTAAAGGCCCACTTCATCATTTGTACAACCACGTGGAAACTCCTAGCCATGTATCTCCCTTGTATGGGTCCAAGTTTGTTGGCTTCCTATTATATTGGAGCCTTTCCATATTGGTGATTTCACAAGTTGTGCATTCTCCAAACCCTGAGCATTTTGATATGTTGATATACTGATGAATTGATCTAGTGATATGTTAATATGCACAAAAATTTCTAGTATGCTAATACATTGTTAAATCCATAAAATGTTGATATAACTTTACTCTAAAATGGCTTATCAAATATTCAACAAAAACTTTATAACTACAATTACTCAAAACATCTATAAATCAATAGGCATGAGGCTAGCTCGACATAACATCTCTCAAATTTGTCACCCAATCATAGATTTCCACGTGGAAAAGGATGACATTTTTGACACATGGCATGTTTGACATGTAAATGGTTATCAAGGCAATAATAATTTTCAAGATGTAGTCCTCCCGAAATTTCGCTATGTTGATATGTCTATATCAACATCATCGGTGACCAATCACCACATGTCCTCTTTCATGTGGCATTCTTGATGTGTTCCACATTCCACTCATATTTTCAAGGTTGTCATGTCAAATATAGGTGACACGTCACACAAATGGCATCACCATGTCATCAAATCATGACATCAACTCTCAGTTCTCCTAGTACTTGATACTTTGGTTAGTGTGATGTTTTGAGGTTCCAAATTTTTAGTGCCATCACTTCATGCTCCTTGTTAATAGATCAAATGCTTCCAACTGACAATTGTTTCTTGGGGCCATGCTATACAAGGAATTTTCATAATGATTCACTTCCATTTACTCAAGGGTTTGATATGTTGATATTCTAATTGTCTCTTTATGATCATCTCTTGCTCCTTGATCCCATCAATCAATCTAACTAGGGCCAAGTATGGGGCTAGCCAAACCCCAAATTTCAAATACTCCACCATGTGAATGAGGAATACCAACTTGAATTTCCAAATAGTTTCATTCTAAAGGGCCCAGTCCCAAATTTCTCTTAATAGCTTGAGTTACAAGGGTAAAACCACAAAATTTCCTTTTTGGCCAAAACCAAGGCTTAAACCTGAGATCGCTTAGCCACTTAAGTTCTTCCTTAGGATTTCCTTTAAGCTTAATATTTCTTTGGTGAACTCTTCCAAACTAAGCATTAGATGTTATTTCCTTTTGATCTCTCCTTCCTCATCAAAGCTTCTACTCTTACTTCTGGGTGCCACCATTAACAAAAGCTTCCAATTTTCACATCAAGAAGAATTCTCCTTTGGCCTATCCAGCGCATCTTAACCTATTTTATTCCAAATCATAGGGAATAATGATTTAACCAAGTGCTTAATAATAACTAGGACCACCAACCAATTAGTTCTCCCCTTTTGGAAACAAACCATACATCACAAAAAGTCAAAAGTTATTACAAATGGGCATGCAAACATAACACCACGAATAACCTATGAATTCATGAACATAAAACACATAATGATATCATTTAGCATAGATGAAAGGATCCCATTTCACACAACGTTTATATTCATAAAGGAATGTATTTCATCATTCAGGCCAATTATGTTAATTTCTCATCACACTGATCATGCATTATGAATATTCATTTCAACTATATCACTCTCAACCTACCATTGCACACATACACGTTGAATCCAAAGTAATATTTAAATATAAAATATTGAGAAAAAATACAATTTATTTGCAACAAATGAATACACTTATATATTCCTCTTAAAATTGTTGGAAACCGAATAAGGGATGACCATTTTCCACCAAATTGTAGGCAAAACTACACTATAAATTTCTTACAACTAGCCACCCCCCAACCATATCCAATGTCTTATGGATGCATCAGTTAGTGAATAAAAATAATGAGTTTAATTCAATGTACAAAGTATGAAGGAGCATTTCCTTCATTGGCTATGAAATAGGGATGTCACTGCACAACGAACTAAGTTTAGGTTGATCAAACAACAAATATGGCCACTAAGGGCCTTCACAACATAGAAGGAAATTCCTTCCCACTTTCTATAATCCTTAAGATTCTCCTTCTTTTAGTGCTTCACATGTATAAACACAACCAAATAGTTTAGTTCTTTTTAGGCTATTGGATTCAAGTAGAGGAATCTCTCTTTTGTAACCTCATCTAATATATTTGAAGATTGGACTATATGGTCCAGATTCCAATCTCAGGTTTACAAGTCTCTGGCTTATAGTAATTTTGGATTTACAACAATTCAAGTCTCTTTTCTTTATCTAACGTCTCTACTTGCTATAATACTCCAAACTCAACAACTTAGAATCACCAAAATAATTTCCTTCTCCTCATGAACACTACTTCATGCATGAGAGATTGAGGGTCCCCTTCTCAGGCTGAGGAGTCAACAAGGAATTCGTTCTAAGGTGGATAGCTCGTGTTTAGGTAGTTTAGTACCTCCTCTCCTCATTCCTCTCAAAACTATTTATTAGTTGGTAGTTCAACTAGAACATTGGGGGCCATGAACATTAATTTCAAGGAATATAGGAAACATCCCAAACCCCCATATAAGATTTATAATCAATCTATTATTTCAGACATGAAGATATGTATATGCTTGTACTCATATTTAACTTTATAAAATTATAATTATATTAGCAAAATATTTACATCAAATAGTTGAGAATGCCATCCATGTTGAATCTCCAACATTATCATTTTTCAATTAGATTACAAAAATTTGGAATGAGAAAAAGGGATGTTACATTCCCATCCTCCTTAAAGAAAAATTGTCCTTTGTGTTCTACTTTCCATAGAACCAAACTTATACATAAAACCAAAATGGGTATGCCTTCTACATGGAATCCTCTAGTTCCCATGTCCAAAATGCTTCCATTGCACTTTGACTTACATGGAGCATGGTCGTCCTCTTTGTTGAGTATCCATTATGGTTTTGGACAGATATCTCCCTTAGATTCCACCTGTATCAAAGTCCAATCAATTATACAATTAACATCATGTATATATATTTTAAGTAAAGATATATAAAGCACATCATTTTCCTTCATTGTGGGAGGAATGGTGAGTTTGTATGCTAATGGCCCTACTCTCCTCAAGACCTGAGATGGTTCACAGTATCTTGGTGTTAACCTGGCACATAGTCCCACTCTTAAGGGACTTTTGTTTTCCTTGATTTGGACATAAACATGGTCTCTTATTCAGAATTTCTTATGCGATCTTCAATTTTTTCCTTATGGCGGCGACTTCCTATTCCATTTTATTTAACATTTCTAGCCTATGTGTGATTCTATCCACTAGATTACCCTACTTGATTTGGATATTGCACTTTCTATGATACATGGCTTTGAAAGGGTTCTTCTTTAACAATTCTTGATAGCTAATATTATAAGAAAATTCCACCAAAGGAAGAAAATCTTCACAGCTCTTAGGTTGATTCATAACATACATGCTAAGTATGTTTTCTAATATTTTATTTACTCTTCATGTTTTTCCATAAGTTTGAGGGTGATAGGATGTGTTGAATGTTGATAGGGTTTCAAATATTGTAAATAAAAACTTCAAAATTTGAGGTAAACTTGGAATGATGATTCTATATGATCTTCTTAGCCATGGGATGTGTGACAAGCGGCATAACCAGAATGGCAAGATCTCAGCCATTGGATGGGTGACAAGTGGCCGGATCTATGCCATGGATGAGCAACAAGTGGCTGCACGAGAGTTCTAGATCTCAGCCATTGGATGTCTGCCAAGTGGTGCCAGTGGCCAGATCCCAGCGATTGGATGTGTGACAGGTGGTGCCACTACAGTGGGCAGAGCTTGGCCATTGGGTTAGCGACAAGTGGCAATACTAGAGTGGCCAGTGGATTTGTGACAAGTGGTGTGCCGAGTGGCCAGATCTCAGCCATTGGATGTCCATTGGATGTGTGATAGGTGGTGCCACTATAGTGGCCAGAGTTTGGCCATTGGGTTAGTGACAAGTGGCAATACCAGAGTGGCTAGTGGATGTGTGACAAGTGGTGCACCGAGTGGGCAGATCTCAAGCATTGTAATGAAGTGGCGCAACCTAATCAATGGTTGAATGCCAAGTGGCAACAACAGATTGGTATATCTCGACCAATGGTTGCGTGCCAAGTGGTGGCAACAGATTGGGTATATCTTGGCCATTGGATGTGTGCCAAGTGGCGCCATGAGAGTCGCTAGATGTTGGCCATTGGATGGGTGCTAAGTGGCGCCATGAGAGCGGCGAGATGTCGACCATTGGAAGGGTGCCAAGTGGCACCATAAGAGCGGCCGTATCTTGGCCATTTGATGGTGACAAGTGGTGCTATCAGAGTGGCCAGCTCTAGGCCATTGGATGGGTGCCAAGTGGTGCCATAAGAGCGGCCATATCTTGGCCATTTGATGGAGACAAGTGGTGCTATCAGAGTGGCCAACTCTAGGCAATTAGATGGGTTCCAAGTGGCGCCATAAGAGTGGCCAGCTCTGGGCCATTGGATAGGTGCCAAGTGGCATCATGAGAGTGGCCAGATCTCAGCCATTTGATAAGCGACAAGTGGTGCCATGAGAGTGGCCAAATATCAGCCTTTGAATTGGTGATAACTGGTGCTATGAGAGTAGCCAGATCTCAGCTATTAGATGTGTGACAAGTGGCGCCATAGAGTCACCAGATCTTAGGCATTGGATAGGTACCAAGTGGCCAGATCTCAACCACTCAATGTGTGACAAGTGGTGCCATGAGAATGGCCAAATTTGAGCCATTGGATGGGTGACAAGTGACATAATGAGAGTTGCCAGATCTCGGCCATTGGATGTGTGCCAAGTGGTGCCATGGGAATGGCCAGATTAAGCCATTAGATGGGTGGCAAGTGGCGCCATGAGAATAGCCAGATATCAACCACTAGATGTGTGACAAGTGGCGCCATGAGAATAGTCGTCTCAGCCATTGGATGTGTGACAAGTGGCGTAACCAGAATGGCCAGATGACAAGTGGTGCCATGAGAATGGCAAGATCTCAACCATGGGATGTGTGACAAGTGGTGTAACTAGAATTGCAAGATCTCAACCATTGAATGGGTGATAAGTGGTCAGATCTGTGCCATGGATGAGCAACAAGTGGCTCCTCGAGAGTTCCAGATCTCAGCCATTGGATGTCTGCCAAGTGGTGCCAGTGGCTAGATCCCAACCATTGGATGTGTGACAGGTGGTGACACTACAATGGCCATAGCTTGGCCATTGGGTTAGTGACAAGTGGCAATACCAGAGTGGCTAGTGGATGTGTGACAAGTGGTGTGCCAAGTGGCTAGATCTCAACCATTGGATGTCCATTGGATGTGTGACAGGTGGTGCCACTAGAGTGGCCAAGCTCATCCCAGCCATTGGATGTGTGACAGGTGGTGCCACTACAATGGCCAAAGCTTGGCCATTGGGTTAGCGACAAGTGGCAATACTAGAGTGGCCAGTGGATGTGTGATAAGTGGTGTGTCGAGTGCCCAGATCTTAGCCATTGGATGTCCATTGGATGTGTGATAGGTGTTGCCACTACAGTGGTCAGAGCTTGGCCATTGGGTTAGCGACAAGTGGCAATACTAGAGTGGCCAGTGGATGTGTGACAAGTGGTGTGCCGAGTGGCCAGATCTCAGCCATTGGATGTCCATTGGATGTGTGACAGGTGGTGCCACTACAGTGGCTAGATCTTGGCCATTAGGTTAGCCACAAGTGGCAATACCAGAGTGGCCAATGGATGTGTTACAAGTGGTGCGCCATGTTAACACCTAAATCTGCCTTAGGCTAAAGGAAGGAAAAATTTAGGGTAACCACAAACCATGCTCAATCTGGTAGCTAGCCCTACCAGAACAGAAGAGGGCTCTCTCCGTGTCACGCTCAGTGAATAAATAAACGATATGGTCTGAGGTGATTTACAGTGAATATTGATTTTAGGCTAGGTAAATAAATATGGAAACAAGAAGTAATTTTTTATAAATGACTGGGTTTCTGGGATATATGATACCAACGAACAGTATGAGCAGAGAATTTAACACAAAGGCACAGATTACTTCATGAGGCAAGACAGGCGGAAAGTCTAGCAATTAAATTTGAAATAATTCGGAATGGAAGATTGTTTAGGAGGCTGAAAAGGGCATAAACACATGAATCCTTTTCAACAGAAGAAGAACACATAACGTGAAACTTTCCCACATGCAGAGCAATAAACATGAATTCTACCTTATCTTACTTAGAAAATTTCACTTGAAATGAATATGAATGAACTGTGAAACATGACGAAATACATATGAAACATAAAGAGAACACATTTGCTACACTCACACCACATGAATCTCATGAACAAGAGCTGCTGCCTTTCATTAATTCTCAGTCAAAATATACAATGAAGAACTGAGTTTCTCTCCTACAGTCTCCTAGAAATTACAACCAACCCTTTGCAAATGGTTTTCATACAATAAATAGGCTATGCCATAGGGAAATAGAATGACCAAGAGTTGGGGAGTTTTTCAAATCATTACAAAATGGAAATGGAAAGCCAACCATCAGTTACAGGTGCAGCGTTACAAAAATGACAAATGGCTTGGGTGATTGTTCGCCTTCCTTTGCCACTTGGATAGAAGCCAACCTTTAGTGAAAATATTCTTTAAATTTTTCCTTAGTTTCCAAAAAAAGTGTAGTGTAAATGAGTGGGCCCACTTGGAGAAAGTCGGAAATTGAAATGTCGCAAAGCGGAAGTGATTTTGGCCTTTTTGTCTATATGCACCGCACCACTTTGGAGGCAATTTTGAGGTACCTTCTGGAGTCCAAATTGTGCCCAAGTGTGCTTGTTGGAAAGCTTGGCCTGTCTACATTCCAACCCAAGTGGAATTTCTGCATTTGGTGCTCAGTTGCCTCTCCAAAAGTTCATTCTCCCAAGACTGCTTCTTGTGTGTCAAAATAGGGGCAGAGCGGTCATTTTTTGAGTGTTTTTGACCTCCTTGGGACTCAAAACATGCCCAAACTTCTTGTCCATGCACCAGAAGGCATGATTTTTCATGCCGAATCCAAAGATATAAGCCATTTGTGATTTGGAGCTCCCAATCCTAAGCGCCGCGCCAGTGGCGCGGCGCACAGGGAGAAAAACCCTGTGTTGTGCCCAAAAATTTGTCATGTGACCAAACTTTCCCCAAATTCTTTGAAATTTGGGCTGGTGGTTCCCTATGAAGTGCTATGCTGGGACATAGAGGCTTCAGCCAAGATTCGAAGCGGATCTTTCTCTTTTTGACTCTTTTGCCTCTTTGTCATTTTGCTCATTTTCGCGTTCAAACTCCTTATCCGAGCCTTTGAACTCATTTTTCATGCCCTGTAGTGATAAACCATCCGCCTCAATATGGTTTTGTCCTTTTCAGCCTTCTCTAGCAGTCTCTCAAGGTGGATGTTGATACGCTTGAGCCAATACTCTCCGTCATTGTTAATCTCTTGCTCTAAGGGAGCGAACTCAATCCTCCTATGTTGGGTAGCTTGGCGATTCTCACGGATGTGTTGCAGCTCCATGATCTCATGCTGGTCCTTGAGTTGTTTTTTCCTTTGCTCCAAATACCTGATAATCCACTTGGCCCTCTCCAAATTGAGAGACAAGGCTTGGATCTCCGTTTGCTGCTCCTGGATGGTCCTCCTAAGTTTGACACTTTCCACATCTATATCATCATCATGAATGAGGATGACGTTGGCCTCTTTTTCACCTGATGGCCCCTCGTCATGCATGGGCTTCTTTCCCCTGTCCTGTACCTGTATTGCCACTATCGGAAGCAAGGCCCCTTCCACCTCGGGTGGAGATAACACTCGCTTTGCTGCTGTAAACAAATGTCTACTGCCTCTCTAATAGGTGATGAATACTCGCATAGTAGTGGTCTCATGGTGCTCATATTGATGAGAAGGACCACCTATCTCATGCTCAACCTTTGATAATACCTGTGAAGTGCTGAA
>APFE031420232.1:92533-106494 GCA_000404065.3 Pinus taeda | reverse complement strand
TATTCTATGAGAAACCAAGTGTTTTTCGATCTTACCTTAGGTCCAACGCTTGTTGTAGCAGTCCAGCCTTGCTGATCCAGATGAGCTTCTCCTTCACTTTAAGACCTGCATACACTAACAAAGCAAACGATTACATAACACCTGAATATTCATCATAAAACAAAGCATATTCATCACATAGACCAAGGAGTACATGAAATAATTCATTAACAACAAATCATTGAGAGGAATGGACTTATTTGTATTAAGGAAACAAAAAAGGAACCATTACAACCTGAGCCTTGGTGTTGTGCAAGCTCCTCCCAGGGTCCAACAAGAGATTTCCTCTACTTTGACAAGCGCACCCACTCCCAATAGGGTAACAAGGAAGGATAGTGATCTCTCCTCACAAGTCAACAATGGGAGTCCTAATTCCAGCAGCATTTACCCTTTGGAATGTTCAACTTTTAACCTCCCCTCCTCTGGCCCAATGCCTGTATTTATAGTATTCTAGAGGAAGTTATTCAGTTCCAACATCAATGGGATACTCCCTCTTTTGGATGGGGTAGCTCCTCTCTTGAGGGAATTAAGTTCCTCTATCATAGGGATGCGATAAAACCATCTGGAGGCGCTTCAATACACGTCAAAAAACTCTTCTAGAGGCTCTAAATGGCGACCACAAGTAACTTTTTTTAAAGATGAAACCTCGTGGCCTTTTTGACCTTTTACAGAGTACACACCCATCCTTGGCTTACAGAGCGTACAAGTACGGCAGGTACAGATGTTTGGAGTGCGTACACGCAGGAAGTAGAGAGAAACTGCCCAGTAACCAGAGATAACTGTTTTTAACTGACTTTCTCTCTTTTTTGAAGTTTACATGAAGAGTAGGGTATGAGGCTTGAAAAGGAGGATAATATGACTATTGATGGAGCCATATTAACTGTAGATAGTCATGGTGACAAATTTCAGTGTAACAGTTATCTTCGCGTACACAGATGCCTTATGTTATATTTACTTGTCTAGCACATTCATATAAGTTCGCGCAGCAAAATAACAATAAACTTGCAATTCATACCCAATATACTTCAATGCATAAAACAAAAAATGATACATAGAAATATGGCAAAACTTCTCTTTATTAATTCTTCAATTGGTTACAAACTCAACCTGCCCTGTGCACTTAGCTGCAGGGGTCCGCACACTTAGTTGTGAACTACTAGGCCTCTGTGCACTCAGCTGCAGAGACTTTTCCTACTCTACGACCCAAAGATACGACTTACACTTTGACTCAATGCTTCATCGATTCATTTCTTCATTCATTTTTCTTAGATAGATGTTTCTTTACACTTAGAGCCCTGCTCTATTTATACAATCCCATGGTCCACGGACCATGGGTAGATCTTTCAAATCAACATCACATTACAAAAACAAGGGCAAACAACCCTATGACTCTATTACAACTTTGCACTCTGCGCCCCCAAATAGAAGAGTCTTTACAATGGACTTAGTCAAAACTTGGGCTTTAAGCCCCAAAACTTGCCTTTGGGGGATCCCACGCCCAACAGGCCCCCAACACAAACATCGTGACTTTCCCTCGAGTCAATTTGTTAGTGCGGAGATCTTTGCGCAGAGACCCTCCAAATCTGCTCGGACAGCTGCAAGGTTGACAATGCACTGAGCGGTTGCCTGCTGAATCTCCTATACTCATTGTTCTGAGACTTCGATGTCAGAACTTCTCCCCTCTATCTATTCCCATGTCCCCTGCATCTGCGTGAGCTTGCCTTCAATTCTTGCGGTGATTACAAAGGCCTCATCGATCCAAGGCTAAACGCGCGCCTTCAATACTGCTTCTCTGTGTTGCGTTGCATCTACTTGCTCCTTGAGCGCTTTGGCTTGTTGCATTTGCGCGAGCCTCTGTGTGAGGGCCACCGTCTGCATGGTCCCTTTGACGTTGTCATAATACTGCTGGAGCTCACATGTCTCTGTTTCTAAGGGTTTTATGTTCGGGTCCTCTTGCAGATTGGTGAGGACCTCAAATGATTCTTCCAACATTTTGGTGTAGTCCCAGATTGCACCGCTGATCTCCTCCATCCCCGATGTAATGGCGCTGGCGTGTTGTTCCCGTACCTCGAGAGGAGTGGATGGTTGTGCCTTCAACCACAGCTTTGAAGGTTTAGCTCTAGCGAAACATTGGCCATTTCTTCTTGCACCTCACACACCCCTGTTGCAATTCTCTGGATGTGAGTCTCTGTTTGTGCTTCTGCTGGGATGGCCAGCTCAGGGATCATTTGGCAGGCTTCTTCAAGTACCTGCACCATCTGCCTATTTTGAGACATGACATCGTCGCACTGCAAGTTCAACTGCTCCATGTTGATCTTCTACTCACTCAGCACCTGCAACGCGCGACTCTCCCTAGCCTGCAGTTCTGCAGTAATCCCATCTTGTAGAACATAGAGCGTCTCCTATGGGAGGACAACCATGTTGATCCCTAGATTCAATGTACTGACTGTAGGCCTGTCAGCCTCATTTGCTGTAACCAGTTCCCCTTCTAGCAGCACTATTGTGTTAGTCGTACGAGCGCACAACATGTCCTTGGCTAGTCAAGAGAGTACCAACCTGAGGAGTGCGCACCTGTAACTCCTGAATCTATGCTCGGAGGGCCCCCAACACAATCTAATTCCCCTCTGTAAAATTTTGGAGGGCCTCTATGGTGACGTCACACACCGTCTCCCTTATATTGTGCAGATCCCCCTCAGTAAGGGTGATCA
This sequence comes from Pinus taeda, assembly GCA_000404065.3. NCBI lineage: Eukaryota > Viridiplantae > Streptophyta > Pinopsida > Pinales > Pinaceae > Pinus > Pinus taeda. Next base: position 103,747 of record APFE031420232.1, on the reverse strand, counting down.
GGTTGATAGATAGCTTCGATGCTTTTACCTTCTTGCACGACCCCATTCGATCGCTTGAGAATTGGCACTTTAATAGTGTCGATGTTGTCTGTGGGCTGCGCCGCCCTCTTCTACCTTTATTTCCATCTCATGTTCCTACTTGGGTGAAGGTGACTTCTGGCCCTCGCGCTCCTTGTTTGCTACCTTCTATGCTGCTACTGCGGCCTTGTTCTGTTTTGCTCCTATCTGTAAAAAGTCTCATGCCTCCTACGCCTTTGCTGCTGCTGCTTCTTGCCTTCTCTTTTCTGTCAATTGTGCCATGCACAGTTTGGCCTCCTCCTTCTTCTACGCAGACTTTTCCACCACGGAGATGTCTGGGGTGCACCATTTTGGCGGCCACATCTCTAGCACGTCAAATATTACATCATTTGTATCCATATAGGGTAGCTCATTCCACTTCTTTGCAGGGTCCTTGCCTGCCCTAAGGTAGATGTGATGAAAGTCCACTTTAAACTCTACGAAACTTTGTAAGCTGTTGTAGACAATGGGTGATAACCACGGCTTGTGGTTAATCCCCATTCTGATGTTCATCTCCATGGACAACCAGAATATCTTACTATCATGGATCTGGTTTGCGTCTCTAGTGGCCCACAACAAAGCATACTTTGCGGCCTTTGGGAGATCCATTGCAATTGTGGGGAACTGGCTGTCTTTTGGCAACTCCCCAGCCACCAACACTATGGACAATAGAAGCCATGCATAGTGGAAGGTTTTCCCTTGTTCCTATAACTTGTGATAATTTTCCAGGAATTCCTTGCATAAGAACTCAAACCAGTTAAACTGGACCCCCTCCACACACTTCTTAGCAAGTGCAACCACTGGCACGGGCACCTCATCCGTGCTACACTTTTGCATGAGCTTACCTACCAGTATTTGGGTCACAACTTTTATTGCTTCGTTGTTGATTTTGGAGATTATGTAGCCTCTCTTTTTCTTCTCTAGCTTGTATTTCTTTTTCATGGCCTCCGCAATGGCCAAACCACTACTCTTTCCCTCTGAAATGTCTGTGGGGTCCTCTCCTTTACACAGGAGCTGGGTAATTTGATGGATTAGGTCATTCATGATGGGGATGGGCTCCTACAGCCACAAACACCCACCATGCGCCAGGAAGAGGAGCTGCCTGATGATGAATATAGTCACTGGGGTGCGGTGGTAACGCGGCACCCAAAGCAGGTTTAACAACCCTGCCTTTTCAACTCCATGTAACCACTTGCGCAACTCCAATCTATGATTCCTGACACGGTGTTCTGCTTTGGCTTCATGAGTTGCGTAGTTGCCAGGTGAGGGAATTTCTCGAGGTTGGCAAGATCCCAATCTTCAAACTTCAAGTTTGGCACCCATCCTAGGTGCGTGCCCTCAAAAATGATATCGTCTGAGAGGAGCAGAGTCTGTAGAGAGCTCTTTCTCTCATCGAGGTCCTTGGGCACCTTTGCCTTCCCCTTCCACGGGGGGACATACGTGGGCATCTTTGTTGGAGGGTGCACAGGCTCAGTTTCTTCCTCCATGCCCTTGTCCTTGTCCTCTTCAATTATGAGATCCTCAAGGTCTTCTTCCTCCTCGTCGCTTTCCAGGTTAACCACTTTCCCTTTTTCCTCCATTGTTAATCTGGTTTGCAGCAGGTTTCGAGGGGACACACGCACCAGTATCATTGGCTATTTATATTTCTTTTGTCTTGGTGTGCGTGATGATTTAGGGATTTCCGCAACAATCTCGGTGCCTTTAGGGGCATCTTCTATGGTCAGGACCTCCGCAGCTTCTTCGGCAGTCATCTATGTGATTTTCCTGGCTTCTTTAGAGGCTTCCATCTCGTTCGTCCAGAAATATCCCAACCACTCACTTAGGTGATTAACCAACGCTTTCCATAGGACAAAAAGGTCTCGGTTCGGGATACTCAGGGCGCACGACAACTCAATTTGCAAATGACCAAGTGTTGTTTGCTGGGTATCCCTTTGTAATTTATAGCACCTTTTGAATTTGAATTCGATTGTTCCCCCCAAATCTGGTCCATTTATGCTCCCTTGGCGGTAGATTTTCCCAAATCTTGCCCATAAAGTGCATCTTAAATGCCTGTCGCCTGCTCCATTTGGTCTCAAGTCAAGCATCACATCGTGAATAGTGACTACAATGATCACTTTCCAGCCAACCCGTGTGGCAACATAGCCCTCCTTGTGTGGTCATGGACCTTGTGACACTTTGCTCATGCATGCAGCCCCGACATCGCGCAGCTCCTGGGTAGAGTAGTTTATAGTCCCGTGCCTCCTTTCAACTACCTGGAGTGCTAAGGCTGTACTTCCCACAGCTAGTTAGGTGGTCGTGCCACCTATATAGGGTTCCAATAAATCATCACTTACTTTTCCTGGAACAAATTTTCCTTTCATTTTTGTTTCCGACATTGCGCACTTCACCATATGCATCACACCAACGTGGTGATTCCCTTAGTAATATGCGGCCTAGTCCAAGGCATCAAGCTGATCAACTCTTGGTGGTAGGCCCCAAATTTTTCACCATAGTCGTATGCACCCTGTTTTATCATCTTGATTTTCTTATCAAGAAAATGCTTCTATATTTCTTCCTCAAGCTTCTTGACTTTTGCTTCCACTAGAGCATGTTTCTCCCTTAAGTGCACTCTTTCTTTCATGAGTTCTTGGAGCCTAAGATCACCTTTTTAGATTTCTTCTTCAGGTCCCAAGCGTTCTTCTTCATTCAGCTGTGCTATCCCTTCTTCCAAAGCTCCACGAGGTTTCATATCTACCGGTACTGCTATGCGTGGACTAGGCATATTATACTCTATTGGGATGACAGCATTTGCTCCATACTCCAGCCTTGGGGGCATCTATCCCATCAGTTTCTTGCACGTTGTCCTATAAGCCCATAGAATTGTTGGTACGCATAGGTCCCAATCACTCCATTGTGAATTATATATCCTGTTAAGTGCTTTTCACACTTCGCTAAACGCTTATGTGTGGATATCCTTCTGCTCAGTCATTCTTTCCACACTCTATCATCCCAACTGGAGGGACCATTCATGTAATTGCCTTGCCCACACATGCATATTGACCGTGTTTCCGAGCGCAAAGTCCATGTGTATCCATGCAGGTTTTTAACATATGCTTGTATCCATTTGGACAGATGCGTGCACGGACCGTTCTGTCTAACATTCTTGTCTGTTAATCACATATGAGGCTTCCCAAAACACATGTGCATCATTAACTTGCATTCACGCCAGTCCTCAAAACTTCCTTGGTGTGCACCCCACCACCTCATGGGCATAGCTCGCAGTACCCATTTCAAAGCTTCGAAACATTACTGTTTTGGCACCTCCCTTTCAAATTTGTTCAAGAAAGTATCTACCTCACTTAACCCATCATAAGTAGGTAGATCCCTTACCTTTGTTGATATGCAGTGCAACGATCTCATCATCATGTTACAGTTAAGCATGGTTACCTTGTGCAACCAGTTCTACCATCGCTCTATTTCCTCATCCGAATCCGATGTACAGGAGCTTTCGCGCTCCCATGAGATTCGTCCATCCACAGTGGGATTTACCCAGTCTTTCTCTCACGTAGTTATCTTGTAGATGCAGTCTAGGTCATCATCACTTTCATAGTCTCACACCAGCTCCGTGTAGCGCGATCCTTCTGTAGGGTCCAAAGGTACAACTACGCGTAGGGACTTTTTGTCAAAAATCATCTTGCGCTTCTTTAGGTTTATCACCCTGTTCATGTTAGTGGCCCAATCTTCCTAATAGCATGGGGTAGGGATTGATGTCATCAACAATCTCTATCACTTCAAAGTCTGCTAGCGCACTTTCTCCTTCAATATCCATTGTGATTCCCTAGAATCTCCCCATAGGTATTACCTTTTGTTGGTTCACCATTCACAGCTGGATAGGAGACCATTGCAGCATAGGCCTTCTCATGCACTCCCATGTATGCTTCGTTAGAATGTTTGCATTCGATCCTAGGTCTAGAATCACTTGGTCCATCTCATATTCCCCAATCTGCATGGTCAACCTCATTTCTCTTCCCGTCCTTGTCGCGTGCTTTCCAATCTTTCGGAATACACGCGGTTCTCCTGGCATGGTCCCAACACATCTATTAATGAGTTCCTGCAACCCTTTTACAACCTTACTATCATGTAGTAGCTTCATGCATGTTTCTAGGAACATCGTGAGCATCTATGGATTCATTTTTGGCTCTATTCTGTCTTTAATTCCTGAAGTGGAGGCATCAACAAAGCTCTTCCTAGCTTCCATGAAGGTTTCCTTAGCACGCATCAAATCAAACTCTGGTTCTTTCATCGGAGCCTTGCGAACCCAAGTACTATCTTAAGGTTGCTTGCCTTTATCATCTCTTGTCGTAATGCCACTTCAAAGCACAATGTTCACGTTGGGGTCTTCCTCAAGCGGCTCAGACCTCATCATCTTCAGGTTCTGAGTCGGGGGAGGTTGGAGCGCTCCCTTTTCGTGCAGCCTAGCTATCAGTGTGGGACAATCCTCCATCTCATGATCAAACAAGGTATAATATAGGCATGATGGATGCATTGGATTGTACAATCACGGGCATAATGTCTTGGCCCCCTGCAATTGTAACAAATTAGTTGTCTGCGACCTCTTCTAGGTCCTCCTCCACCTTGGCCTCATCCACGCCCCTGAAATCCGGTTCGCACCATCCCTGTGTTCTAGTCAAGGGGTAGTGTTTCGGGCTCAACTCTTTAAGTGGGAGTCCTATCCATCATCAACTCATAGCTTCTACAAGTGTGCTCATCATGTCCCACTGATCTACAGAAATTACAAAACAGATGTTGTGAATTCGGTGTTTACTTTTGCAACAGATGACAGTTGTTAGTAATATGCTTTCCTCCTATTTGACAAATCGCGCACCACAAGGAAGGCATTGTGCTAGGTCTTGTTTGTGCCTCCGGTCTTAACGACATTGGCTCTCCTTCCGTGAGGTAATTTGCGAATACCGGGCAGTGGTCCTTGTCATGTCCTTGACCCTTGCACTTTATGCACCGTACTTCTTCGCACACCTTCGAGCGAATTGTCCTGTCCCATTTCAGACTCTGCATCTCAAGGCATAAGTTTTTCAACTACACGTGGATCTGCTAAAATCCCAGGTTAGTATCCTGTATCGGGGTCTCATCCAGTCTCATCGCGATATCCAAGGCCTCTACTGTTGGCATTATGATACAGGTATTGTCGTTGATGGCAACTCACTCAAATGAAAGATCACAGTATAGCAGGTAAACAACAAAGAATTACAAATCAATCTTCACAGAATGAAGAAAGAGAAGTATACGCAGCTTCACCATTGACCAAACTGTGTATGCCCACAGTTTCACTGTATACAAGTTGTGTATATGTACACACGCACTTTCATAGAAGGAAAAGCGTGTATACCTTGGAAAACTAAGTTTTTGGTCCATGGTATTTTGATCCATGGTATTGGTCTAAGGTATCTGGTCCGAGGAATTGACCTTAGGTATTTGGTCCAAGGTATTGGTCCTAAGTGGTTTTGGTCTATGGTATTGAGAAAGGCCTAAAACTATAAAAGGAGGAGAATATCATTAGGCCAAGGTGTGCAAGTATGGAATATCTGATGAAGTGTGAGATCTAGTATGTAGGTTATTGGGTTATGGTGCATTGCTGGATTTGAACCAAGAATGAACCTTAGCAGATGATGAGGGATTAGATCTAATGATGGATTGGGATCTTAAGGCATAAAATTAACTATCATTATGTGTTTTTGTTCATGTATATTCTATATTTGAATACTAACGCATATATTATTCTGTAAATGATGTGACCCGGGTATAACTGAAGTCTAGAATAGCTGTAGAATTTTGAATTAATATTTACAGATGTATACACTCGTTTCCTTTGAGAAAAGTAGGTATACACGTAGGTTCGACACGTGGAAGTAACGTATACCTTACAAAATATGTTTTAGTTGCTTCTGTTTGATGTTACAGAGTTCTAGGTTTTGGCTTGGGTTCTGGTTACTATATTCTAGTGAAAGTATTTTGAATGATCAGATTGATGGGTTGTCAAAGTGATTGATTGATTCGGTTGTGGTTGGTTCAAAAGGTGATTGGTTGATGTAGATGTATTTGATGATTGAATTACAGTTATGATGTTGTTGATGGATCCAGTCTGAAAATTTATGAAACGTGGTTCCTGAAGGAAGAGAGAAGGTCATAGCCTTCTATAGGTTGGCACCTATGTACTATCAAACATATCGGCTAGTACAAAAACTAGGGGTTTGTAGCTCCCTTCCAATAGTAGCTGGAAAACGAGATAAGCTTGCAGCCTTTTGCAGGTAGAAGCTTGCGTACTGGTATAAGTCTGCACCAGTACAAAATTATAAATAGAATTTTCTTATTATTAAAAGAAGACAAAGACGACAACATCAGGTGGTTTTTACCCACATTTGGTTTCCACCTTATATCTTCGTGTTCATGTGTGATCCTTATGTGTAATGCTTTATTCTGCTTTTACTGCACTGTCTAATTAATATCTGACATATGGGTTAAAGTTCAATACATGATAAATTGGGTAAATCAAAATTTCTTTGCATATACACTGATTGTGTTAATAACAGTCGCGTGTACACGCTGGTTCACCTAGCTAAAGTAGCGTATACAAATATGCCTATGGAAATGAAAAATTATTGAGTTACTAATACTGATTCACCTCCCCTCTCTGTATTATTTCCAACAATTAGTATCATAGCAGGTACTTCAGAATAAGCTTGATCACTTGAAGGAAGATCCATCATCATGAGTAATCAAGAAAGTGGGGGATCCATCAGACCGCCAATCTTTGATGGGAGCAACTTTTTTTATTGGAAGATAAGAACCACATCTTATCTTCAATCACTTGGAACAGATGTCTGGGAAATCGTGGAAGGAGGATATACATTTCCATCAACAATTCCTACAGATATGGCAGGTAAAAAGCAATATGAAACCAATGCCAGGGTTGTCAATACATTATTGGGAAGCATGTCACAATCAGAGTTTGTCAAAGTTATGTAGCTCAAATCAGCCAAAGAAATATGGGACAAAATCGTTCTAAGCTACAAAGGAGACTCTCAGGTAAAATGTGCTAAACTACAAACTCTAAGAATTCAATACGAAACTCTTAAGATGCACAATGATGAAAGTATTGCTAGCTACTTCTTACGTATAGATGAGGTTGTTAATTGCATGAAAAATCTAGGTGAAGAGATAAAGGAAGTTACCTTAGTTGAGAAAGTTTTAAGATCCTTGTCTGCTAAATTTGAATCAAAAGTATCTGCCATAGAAGAAAAACAGGATCTACAGACTATTAGTATGACACAACTTCACGGAATCTTAACTGCCTTTGAGATGAGAAAAGGAGGCCCGTCAGATATGAGAGAAGCCACATTTAAAGCTTCAACAAAAGGAAAAGAAGAACGCAATGAATCACGACATATTTCAGAAGAAGAAGATGAAGTAAACTTTGTCAAGAAGCTTCAATGGGGTTCTGGAAGATTTAGAGGTAAACTACCTTTTAACGTTTTGCCTGCAGTAGAGTCGGTCATTATGCTGCCAGATGTCCTCATAAAGATAAATATAATAAAGGGAAGGAATCTGAAAAATGGAATAGAAAACAAAGTGTAAGTAAAAAGAACTACTATACTCATAAAGATAGCGATGGATTATCAAATAGTGATGAATATGAAAATAGTAATGACTATAGACTTGTAATGGCTTATGAAGATGATAAATTTTTGGATGATTTAGAAGAAGATGAACTTCATGAAGAAATCTCTAAACTCAAAATCTATTTAGAAGATGAATATAGATACCTTGACATATCAACTTGATGAAAGAGAAAAACACAATGAAAAACTAGAATGTGAAATTATGGGTCTAAGAAAGGATCTTGAGAAAACAAAATCTCTCAATCTTAGATTTGCTAAAGGATCAGAAACCTTAAATGGAATTATCAAAGTGCAGCGTTCTCCTCTGATAAAGACAGGTCTTGGATATATTGAAGAAGCACCTCAATCACAGAATCCATCAACCTCCACTAAAAGCTATCTTGATGCGGCAAAGAACAGTGAACACTATGACAATCGTCAGCAAAGGCATAATGCAGATCACCAGGTAAATCGGGCTCATTTTGCTCCAAGGATGAATAGAAGTCACAACCAACCTCAGGTAAATCATACTCAATTTGTTTCAAAGATGAATAGAACTACAATCACCAGAGCAATAGATTCGATAATCGCAGGAACTTCTTCAATGGTCAATGTTTCTCATGTCATGAAATTTTGGACACAAAGCTACTCAATGTGTTGCTTACAAAACCATCATGACTAGAGAAGCACGAAATCAAAGGAATGTGACAGGGATCAAGAAAAGTTCCTATAACAACTTTTCTCTTCTTGAAAATGAAATAGAATGCTCAACAACTTTGGCCATGAAGAATCTGAATGTAGGAGTAAATTTTAGCAAATATCTCAAAAGGAGCAAACTCCATTAAATCCCAAAATATGGAGAAAGAAAGAACTACAAACAGAAAGATGTGGTATAGCCTTGTATGCAGAAGGACAAGAAAACCAGTGGTACGTTGACAATGGATGCTCAAAACACATGAAAGGTGACAAAGAAAAACTACACTCATATAATTCCTTAGAAAAGGAAAAGAATGTCTCATTTGGAAACGACACTCCTGCTGTCATAAAAGGTAAAGGATCTTTTTTCTTGAAAGAAATAGTTAAAGCTGGGAACGTTATGTATGTTGATGGTCTAAAGCATAACCTATTGAGTGTGAGTCAAATGTGTGATCAAGAAAATGAAGTGGTGTTTCGATCAAACGGATGTGTTGTTCGTGAGCTTGATACAGGAGAAACCATGATCAAAGGTACAAGAACTCCAAACAACTTATACATACTCAAGGGAGGACAACAACAGTGCTATCTAAGCAAAAATGATGAAAGCTGACTATGGCATAGAAGATTGGGACATCTAAGCTTCTCTTAAATAAGAAAAGCATGCAGATTCCAGGCTGTTCGTGATCTTCCAGATATCAGCATTCCTGAAAATACTATATGCGAGCCATGTCAATTCGGTAAGCAAACCAAATCTCACTTCATCGAAAAGGAAGGGTCAGCTAGTATGCCTATTGAACTTGTTCATATTGATTTATGTGGACCATCAAGGAAAAAGTCACCTCGTGGAGAAGAATACTTATATTGTTCATTGATGATTTTTCCAAAGTGTGTTGGATAGGTCTTCTAAAGCAAAAAGATGAAGCGTTGAAAAGTTCAAAGCCTTCAAAGCTTTGGTTGAAAATGAATCAGAACGGAAAATCAAATGCCTCAGATCTGATCGAGGAGGGGAATTTACCTCGGATGAATTCTTTGACTTTTGTGAACAACATGGAAAAAAAAGGCAGTTCTCCACCACAAGGACTCCTTAGCAAAATGGAATGGTAGAAAGGATGAACAAAACTGCTCAACAAATGGCTCGAGCTATGCTAGATGAATCTATAACTCCTGCAACCTTCTAGGGTGAAGTTGCATTCACCGCCATCATTATTCTCAACCAAGCAAATGTTTGGGTAAACAACACTCAAACTCCACATGAACTTTGGTATGGTAAGACTCCTATTGTAAAATAATTCAAAGTTTTTCGAAGCAAATGTTACATCAAAAGGACTGATGAAAAACTTGGTAAGTTTGAACCCATATCAGATGAAGGTATTCTTCTTGGCTACTCTTCCTAAAGTAAAGGATATAAATGTTATAATAAAAGACTTGGGAAAATTATTGAAAGTATTGATGTTGTGGTTGATGAAGCATGCAAAAATCCAAAATAGATAAAAAACTGAAGATTATGACAATGAAGAAGATGAGGATCATTTTCCCACATCAAATCACACTGGTTCTGAAGAAGAAACCAATGAAGCACCAGAAGAAGAGATAACAGTAGAAGAAAAGACTCCTTCTAGGTATGTTCAGAAAAATCATCCAGAAACTCAAATTTTAGGGGAAAAAGGGGTAGGTGTGCAGACAAGAAGAACTATTACAGAAGCCTCAAGCTATCTAGCATTACTATCTTCCACCGAACCTCAAAATGTAAATGAAGCATGCAAAGATGAATGTTGTGTCAAGGCCATGAATGAAGAACTTGAGCAAATTGAAAAGAATAATACTTGGGAATTAGTTCCTAGACCTCATGATAAGAATATCATAGGAACTAAATGGATATTCATAAACAAGCTGAACGAAAATGGAGAAGTTACTAGAAACAAGGCCATAATTGTTTGTAAAGGATATGCTTAACAAGAAGGTATAGATTTTGAAGAAACTTTTGCACCTATTGCTAGACTTGAAGCCATAAGGATGTTTCTTGCTCTTTCTAGTTTTCAAAAATTCAAAGTATACCAAATGGATGTAAAATCTACCTTTCTTAATGGAGACTTAGAGGAAGAATTCTATATTGAACAACCACAAGGATTCATTCTTGGAAATGATGCAAAACTTGTATGCAGACTCAGAAAGGCTTTCTATGGTCTAAAATAGGCTCCAAGGGCCTGATATTACCGTCTTGACAAATATCTCCACCAACAGGGTTTTTCAAAGGGGTTAGCAGATAGCAATCTATATACAAAGATTGATACTGATAAATTGCTAATAATAATTGTTTATGTTGATAGTATCATTTTTGGTAGCAATGAAGAATCCATGAGTCAGAATTTTGCTTCAGTAATGCAGCAAGAATTTGAAATGTCCTTGCTTGGTGAGCTTACCTATTTTCTTGGTCTACAAGTTCAACAAAATAAAGATGGTATTTTTCTCTTAGAAACCAAATATCTCAAACAGATCTTGAAAAAGTACGGCATGGAATATTCTAAACTAGTATGTACCCCAATGGTAACAGGATACAGTCTCAGCTCAAATGATGAATCATCAGAAGTACATCAACCAACTTACAGATCCATGATTAGCAGTTTTCTTTATCTAACAGGTACCCAACCTGACATCATGCATGCAATAGGAATAGTTCGAAGATTCCAAGCAAATCCAAAGGAATCACACCTTCAGGCAGTCAAAATGATTTTCAAATATCTTCAAGGAACACAAAACTTTGGTTTATGGTATCCTAGAGATACAGATCTTACACTTCATGCATATACAG
>APFE031420232.1:45806-86914 GCA_000404065.3 Pinus taeda | reverse complement strand
CTAAGTGGTTTTGGTCCATGGTATTGAGAAAGGCCTAAAACTATAAAAGGAGGAGAAGATCATTAGGCCAAGGTGTGCAAGTATCAAATATCTGATGAAGTGTGAGATCTAGTATGAAGGTTATTGGGTTATGGTGCATTGCTAGATCTGAATCAAGGATGAAACTTAGCAGATGATGAGGGATTAGATCTAATGATGTGATCTGAAAATGGAATGTACTTGTTTAAGGGTGCGAGGTATCCATTTCCAATAATTGCAAATGTGAGCTATACACTTCAAGTGACCTCTAAAAAGGTGAAAACTTCCTATTTCTTATACAGAGATAGACTGTATGGGCATTCACCGGACATGTCACCTCTAAAGAGAGGATGAGTTCCAGAGGCTACCTGGCCCTCTACAGGCTCTGCCTAAAGAAATAGCAAAACAAACACTTAGAAGTCTTTGACATACACATACTTGAAGTTTGATGTCTTGCGGAATAAGACAAATAACTTTCTGTAGCTGAATAGGTGATTATGTGTGCATGCAAGTTATGTATATTTGTTGTTTAACACTTTATATCAGTTTTTTTTAGCATATCATCTTCAGCAAATAAAGACACCAAAATGATAAAGCAGTTCACCCCTTCTAGGCTACATCTGCTGGACCAAGCCTCTCCAATTAGGCTTGTCCTCTTGTATTAAAAATGCTACAAAGGCATACAAGAATATGAGTGTCTCAAAGGACAGATATGACTGTAAATACAGAATCAGAAGATAGGAATTAGCTAAACATTCTCTTTCCCAAGCACTAAACAGTGAAATTGTACCTGAAACAGTACTTTCCCCAATTGGCCCTGGTGGCCCTTTAAACTTGCATGGAGAATTTCGAGGTGAAGATGACCTCAATTGGTTCTGAAACCTCTGCCATTAGACTCATAAGGTTGAAAATAGCAAACATAGGCTTTTGAATCACCAAAAATGGATGAACACAACCCCCAAATAGCTCAAGCACTAAAATGACCCTAGTGGCCCTGAAAGTTTCCCTGAAGCTAAACAGTGAGAAGAATGCCTCAACAAGCAAAACGAGTTGTAGAAATGGATTCAAGATTCTGAAAACCTTCAGGAATGACCTTCGTTCCACATTCACTGGCTACACAATTCGCAATGCAGCTCCCAAACTGATTTGGCTCTAGTGGCTCCTAGAACTTCCCCGAAGCAAAAACACTTGCAAATGACCTCAGATGGTTGTGAAACCTATGCCAATGGCTTCAGAAGGTCGAAGAGACCCAAAATCAAAAACAAATTCGTCCAAAACGGACTTTCCTAGCCAAAGTTATGGCCATTTACTCCCAACTGCCAGTTTCCCTTGAAAAACTCCAACTAACTGTAGTGGAGGTCCAGATAAGTCCGCCAAATATGGCGGGACCGCCCAAATTTGGCGCTCCACCAAATCCACCGCTAACTGAACTGTTAGTTAACTACCCAAATATTCCGCATGTGACTGCCACGTGGTTTGCATTGGATTTTGTGCCTGGCAGTTAGGGGTTTGGCCGACAAAATTTAAACTTTATAAAAAGTTGGCGCCGCTCATATAACAAATCTACCCCACGCAGTGCATTGGTAAAGCGCTGCACATACCCATCGATGGTCGCAGGTTCAAACCACACTTCAACGAAATTTTTTAATGTATGCCCAAAAAGCCTGGCTGACGTCATCATGATGTCACTAAAGCCACGTGGTGGCCTCTAGGGTTGCCATGTGGCGGCTTCTGATTGGCTGCCCGAAAAGGAATATTCCAAGGAATATTCTGTAAAATATTGCAAGGAATATTCTACAGAATATTTTTTTTAATTTATTTTTTTTTTTTTTAATTCAAAAATTAAGGGTCATTGGGCGATTTTGTTTTTGGCATAACTTCCTCATACGGCGACCGTTTTTCGAACCGTTTGCGGTGCCGGAATTAGGAGGATGAGCTCTATCTGGTTGTTCAGGTTCAAGCCAGTTCTGAGCACTTTCATTTTTGACCATTTTACGACACTTGGTCCTGAGCTCCTGATCATGATGGATCAGGATCTTAGGTGTAAAATTAACTATCATTATGTGTTTTTGCTCATGTATATTCTAGATCTGAATACTAACACATATATTATTCTGTAAATGATGTGATTCGGGTATAACTGAAGTCTGGAATAGCTGCAGAATTCTGAATTAATATTTGCGGATGTATACACTGCTTGCCTTTGAGAAAAGCATTATACACGTAGGTTCGACACATGGAAGTAACGTATACCTTATAAAATATGTTTTAGTTGCTTTTGTTTGCTGTTGCAAAGTTTTGGGTTCGGGTTTCTATATTCTGGTGACAGTATTCTGAATGATCAAATTGATGGGTTGTCAAAGTGACAGATTGATTCGGTTGTGGTTGGTTCAAAAGGCGATTGGTTGATGCAGATGTATTTGATGATTGAATTATAGTTATGATGTTGTTGATGGATCCAGTCTGAAAATTTATTAAACGTGGCCCTTGGAGGAAGAGAGAAGGTCATAGCCTTATGTAGGTCAGCACCTATGTACCAGCCAACATATTGGATAGTACAAAAACTAGGGGGTTGTAGCTCCCTCCCAGTAGTAGCTGGAAAACAAGATAAGGTTGCAAATTTCTGCACGTAGAAGCCTGCGTACTGGTATAAGTCTCCACCAGTACAAAATTGTAAACATAGTTTTATTATTATTAAAAGAAGACATAGACGACAACATCAAGTGGGTTTTACCCACATTGGGTTTCCACCTTATATCTTGGTTTTCATGTGTGATGCTTATGTGTAATGCTTTATTTTGCTTTTACTGCATTGTATAATTAATATCTGGCATACTGGTTAAAGTTCAATACATGATAATTTGGGTAAATCAAAAGTTCTTTGCATATATGCTGGTTGCATTAATAACGATCGCGTGTACATGCTGGTTCACTTAGCTAAAGTAGCGTATACAAATATGCCTATGGAAATGAAAAATTATTGAGTTACTAATACTGATTCACCCACCCTCTCAGTATTATTTCCAACATCTGCCTTAGTCGTTAACCTCTGTTGTGACAGCGCGTTCCTCAAATGCGACGTTAGCAATGCTACAAACCATTCGCGGTGCTGTCCATCCATCAAATTCATATTGGCTTCGTGAATTGTACACTTCAGTCTCTGATCCAATTCCCAAGGAGTCTCACCTGGTAGCATTTTTATCTCCTTGAACCCAATGATCGACTGTGCCTCTAACTTCGGCCTACTAAATTCTTTGTTCAGTGCAATTTGGATATCCGCGACCCCGCATTCAGATTGTCATTAGAATACTTAATATACCAGGTCATCACGCAATCCTGCAGAGCACTAACCAACATTTCTTTCTTTATATTATCATATGTAACTCCATGTTCTTCCCAGACAACCCTTATCACGAACCAAAAATAGTCTAGATCTTCATTTCCTATCCCCTTAAATACTGGTAGCTTTATCACGCTTACCATATCGACTCGCACTGGTGGCGAAGGTGGTAAGGGTGAAGATGGGGGTGAAAGCGGTGAAACTAGTGGTGGTGTGGGTGGGGGTGGTATGCACAGAATCCTATGCCTTATCAAATTGATCGTACTTCTCGGTGAGACCTTCGCGAGCTCTTCCTCACCCCCTCGCGGAGGTGAAATCAAGGGGCTAGTTTCTAGTTCTGCACTCCATTCGTTTCTGTAAATTCTTCTACTTCGCGTAGCCCCGAACATCAATGTATTTTCATAATCTTCTTTTCACATAGTAGCATTTTAATCCAAGTGTTTAGAGACTTAACGTACTTACCTCGCAATCCTTTGAGAAAGCGCTGTTCTACCTTGCTATAGCTAACTGAAGTATCTACCGCGAACTCAGTAATGAATCCTCCTATAATCTGATCGAGCCAGTGATCAATAGTGCGTGCGATCTTATCCTCTGATGCCTCCAATATATGCACCAACTCTGGTGTCCACACAATAGAATTATCAAGTTTCCACCTCCCTTGGATATCTGCTAGCTTCACGATGGACTCGTACAACTCAGTAGGGAAAGACGCGACGAAAATTTCATGGATTTCCATGTATAGGTAGCAGTCTAACCAATTTTCCTTTGATAGTCACGAAATATTGTTCTCCTATGCCACGAACTCGTGAATCTTCCTATCCAACCAATCTTCAATCTCTTTCTTGGTTGGATTCTAGTGATACAACATCAGACATCTCTATGTAGATTCTGGTCCCGGCAACAGAACCATTTGTTGGCTTGTTGGGGCTTGACCTAGGTTCAGATTTAATTAGCCAAACAAATCCCTATACTACTGGCCCTTTCAGCAACAGTCCATGGAGCATGGACTAAGGTCTCACCCGAAGTAGTATGGGAGGATGTTGGAACCAAGTTTCTACACCCTTGAGATGTCTGAGGGGTTTATTTAGTCCAACTGTGAATACCATGCAGGGTACTTTTCACACTCTCCTGTCCTGTGAGGCCTTCGTGCCCTTGTTATACTTGACTTCGCGCAGCCCTAACCCGAGGCTATGGGGCTTTCACACTGCTAGGGAAATGATCTGCACTATTTCGTGGATCTTAATTATCTTCTTATAACAATTTGTTATCTTCACGTACATAGATGCCTTATGTTATATTTACTAGTTTAACACATTCATATAAGTTCACACAACAAAATAACAATAAACTTGCGATTCATACCCAATATACTTCAATGCATAAAACAAAAAACGATACATAGAAATATGGTAAAACTTCTCTTTATTACAGACTCAACCGGTTACAGACTCAACCTACCCTGCGCACTTAGCTACAGGGGTCTGTGCACTTAGCTACAGACTACTAGGCCTCTATGCACTCAGCTGCAGAGCCTTCTCCTACTCTACGACCCAAAGGCACAACTTACACTTTGACTCAATGCTTCATCGATTCATTTCTTCATTCATTCTTATTAGATAGATGTTTCTTTACACTTAGAGCCCCGCTCTATTTATACAATCCCATGGTCTGCATACCATGGGTAGATCTTTCAAACCGACATTACATTACAAAAATAAGGGCGGACAACCCTATGACTCTATTACAACTTCGCGCTCTGCGCCCCCAAATCGCGGAGTCTTTACAATAGACTTAGTCAAAACTTTGGCTTTAAGCCCCAAAACTTGCCTTGGGGGAATCCCATGCCCAACATCAACCAAGGGAGCCGTAAGGATTTGTGAGGTTGCTCTTGCAAAGGTTCAACCATATCGATCCCTAACTCCTTATACCCTGACCTCGTTGGGGACATGTAAAGAAAAACATAGAAAGAGTAGACCACTCCGATACCACTGATCTGAACTTAAATAGGAATGCAAAAAATTAGAGATATAACCATAAATATAGATATGTTGCATAAATAACACTTCATTTCATTAATATCAAATTCTGAAATATGCTTACAAACATAATGGAAATATAACTAGCTCGGGTGATGGTAGCTTATCTTTGAGAAGAGATGTGGCATCTACATGCCTCTGAAATATTTTCAATGAGGCTCAAGCGCCTATTTATTATTGAACAAGGGAAAACCCTAAACAACCAAAACCCTAACCCCAAGAGATGGAATGCCAAGAGTTTGTGGGCCCCATTGGGGTTAGCTGGCAACCAAATTCCTGGGGTCGTAACATGGTTGTATTATCTCTGTTTGGCGCATATGATATCTTGCTGGAAGGATATCTATGATTACTACAATATTTAGAGAATTCCCATAGCCCTATGGCTATGTGCTTATTTCTAACCTCAAAAAATTAGCATTTATGGGGTCAAAACTGCTCCGAAAGTTCATGACCTAAAAAAATGCTAAAAATAGTAAAAAAAAACAAGGAAATAGATGAAACCAACTGGAGGTCTAGGTGGACTAGGCAGGTGGCCACCAATATCCACCTAGATTAGTCCTCCCTCCTTAGGAAGAAATGGTCTCCATTGTGTGCAGATCCTCCATGAAGTGAGGAAATTTCTATTGCACTTGGTCCTTGGTGAACCACTTGCCCTGGTGAAGGATTTGGCTTGCTTTGACAACTCGATATAACTGAATATTTTGTTGGTGAGTTTTCTTGATATGCATGTCCATGACATGAGAAATTGTGGCATGTTCCATGTAGACACGATTTAACTCTATTGGTGTGAGTTGTTTTGCATTGTCAGATGTGTCTAACAATGGTGGAAAGTATGGCTGAAGGTGGTCTACATTGAACACTAGGTGCAAACCAAGGAAAGGTGGAATGCTGAGCTCGAAGGAATTGTCCCCTACATCCTTGGTGATGGTGTATGGCCCATATTGGAGCTAACGAAGCTTGTGGTAGGGTACAACGAGGTGCTCCTTCTACAAATGTAGCCAAATTTTGTCACCCACCTAGAACTTGTGCGGCATCCGATGCTGATCATGGCACTGCTTGTACTCAGCATTGGCTCTGTCCAATATATCATGGACATGTTGGTGGATGTGATGAATGTGATCAATATAGATGTTAGCCCTGTCAACTTCAGAATGGACATGAGCTAAATCTATCTGAGTGGGTGAAAATGGTATGACCACATTAATGGGACATAATGACTGAAATCCCAGCCCCACCTGAAAGGGGTTGTGGCCTGTTGAGCTATGGAGAGCTCTGTTGTAGCTGTGATAGACATAGGGGAGGCTTTCATCTCATGTGCATGGATTCTTCGAGCTGTACATGTGCAAAATGTGCACGATCATCATGTTGATGACCTCTGTTTGGACATTAGTTTGGGGGTGGAAACCGTGGATTTAGTAAGTTTAGTATCCAACATCGACTAGATACTTGACCAAAATGCACTTAGGAATCTATTGTCCCTATTTGAGACAATGGACTGTGGAATCCCAAAGTGTACCCACACTCACTCAAAGAAGAGCTTAGCAGTGGCCTCTGGTGTGATACTCCTTTTGTAGGTTGCCATAATGGCCATCTTAGAGAATCTATCGACGAACACGAAAATGAATTTGTTTTCATGCTTAATAGAAGGAAGGCTCGACATGTAATCCATGGAGATGGATTCCCAAGGTCAACTAGGAGTAGGCAAAGGAGTATATAGGCCTTGCTTCTTGATGGTTAGCTTGGAAATGGTGCATGTAATGCATGATCGAATGTAGTTCCCAACATCCTGACAAAGGTTCGACCAATAAAAATACTTCTATAGTACTGCCACTATTTTCTCTACTCCGAAATGTCTAATGACCCTACTAAATTGCACCTCACAAATCATCTTTAAACACTCGCGTGAAGGAACATAGATATTTCCCAGGTGGTATAACAATGCTTCCTGGAAGTGAAAATTTGGAACTTTCTTACCTTCTAGGAGTGTCTAGTGTTGGGCATGGAATCCCCCCACAACATGTTTTGGGGCTTAAAGCCCAAGTTTGGTCAAATATGTTGTAAGACTGCGTGAATTGTGGGCACGGAGTGCGAAATGTACATTGAGTCATAGGGTTGTTCTCCCTAAGTTTTGTAATGTAATGTAATGTTATGTCAGCCTACCCATGGTCTATGGACCATGGGATTGTATAAACAAGAATGAGGCTCTAAGTTGTAAAAAAAGGAATTGATGGATTGGTTAATGTAAGGGATGCAATGATCTAGTAGCGGATAGAGAAGAAGTCTAAGTGTCTTGGGTTGTAGTAGTAGGAAGAGGCTCTGCAGCTGAGTGCGCAGAGGCCTAGTAGAGTCCGCAACTGAGTGCGCGGACCTCTGCAGTTGAGTGCACAGGGCGGGGTCGAGTTTGTAACCCAAGAAGAAGAATAATAAAGAGAAGTTTGATTCAAAATATTGTGTATCTGGTTTTGTATTACTTTCTATGCATTTATACTATATTGTTTATTGCGCGCACTTATATGGATATTGAACACTGTTAAGTATAATTGGGCTCATACAGATAAGTTAAGTAATCGGATAATATCAAGTTAATAGTAAGGAACTTGGGTAATAACACGGATCATGCCTTGAGTAGGGCTGTGCGAAGGTAGCATCGTAGGATGCGAGGGATCGATAGATGCGCGTAGCGACGTGCACACAGGGTCAAACCACGGACCACCGAAAAACCATCAGACATCTCTAGGGTGTGGAAACCTGGTTCTAGCACCCTCCCATACTACTTTGGGTGAGACCTCAACTTGTGCTCCGTAGACTGTTGCCAAAAGGGCTAGTAGTACTGGGATTTGTTTGGCTAAATCATCTCTAAACCTGGGTCAGGCCCCTATAAGCCAACAAATGGTTTCGTTGCTGGGACTGGGATCTGCATAAGGGATGTATGATGTCGTGTCATTGGAATCCAACAAAGAAAGAAATTGAAGGGTGGTAGGACAAATAGATTCATGAGTTCGCGGTGCAAGAAAATAAGAATCCGTGAGTATCTAAGGAACAATGGTTGGAGCGCTACTTCTATACGGAAATCCACAAAATTTTCTTTGCATCCTTTCCTTTTGAGCTATATGAGTGGATCATGAAACTAGTAGACAATCAGGGAAGGTGTAGGCTTGACGAACCAATCGATTAGACTCCAGAATTAGTGCACAGACTAGAAGTGTTAGGAGATAAGATCGCGCGAGCTATGGACCATTGGCTCAATCGAATTATAGGAGGATTTATCACTGAGTTTGCAGTAGATACGACTGTCAGCTACAGTGAGGCAGAACAATGCTTCCTCAAGGGACTGCGAGGTACGTATATTAAATCTTTGAACACTTAGATTAAGATGATATTGTGTGAAAAGAGGGTTATGAGAATAAATTAATGTTTGGGACTACACGAAGTGGGAAGATATACAAAAGCGGAGGTAGTGAAGAATTAGAAACCAGTCCCTTAATTTCACCCTCGCGGGAAAGCGAGGAAGAGCTCACGAAAGTTTCTCCGAGAATTGCGGTTAGTCTGATAAGGTAGCAAATTCCACGCTTACCACCTCCACCTACACCACCACCCGTCTCACCCTCCTCACCCCCATCTCCACCCACCCCACCTCCGCCACCACCACAGTTCAGTATGGCGAGTGTGATCAAACTACCGGTATTCAGAGGAATAGGGAATGAAGATTCAAACCAATTCTGGTTTGTGGTAAGGGCGGTATGGGAAGCACAAGGAGTCGTGGATGACAATATCAAGAAGGCTACACTCATAAGCGCAATGCAGGATCACACATTAACATGGTACATTAAGTATTCTAATGACCATCTAAATGCAGGAATCACAGAAATCCAGACCGCGCTGAATAGGGAATTTAGTAGGCCAAAGTCAGAGACACAATCAATTATCGGGTTTAAGGAGATCGTGATGCTCCCAAGCGAGACCCCCTGGGATCTGGACCAAATACTAAAGAGTATGATCCATGAAGCCAACATGACTTTGACGGATGGATAACATTGCACATGGTTTGTAGCGTCACTAACACCACATTTAAGGA
The DNA here is from genome assembly GCA_000404065.3 of Pinus taeda. Taxonomy (NCBI): domain Eukaryota; kingdom Viridiplantae; phylum Streptophyta; class Pinopsida; order Pinales; family Pinaceae; genus Pinus; species Pinus taeda. Next base: position 77,445 of record APFE031420232.1, on the reverse strand, counting down.
TGGTATTGTCACAACAAAAGCTTTCCACCTATGCCGAAGCTTTGGAGATGGAAATGAGATTGCATGAGACCCCTATATAAGACCCTGGTCTGGGAGTCCAACAAATCCACATGCAACTGCAAAATCTGTGTCTGGAGATGCAGAGTTTGAAATAGGACAAGACACCTCGGCTAGAGGTGTGTGAAGAGGTATGGTGCATAAAATGCAAAGGCTAGGGGCATGACAAGGACCACTGTCTAGTGTTCGCGAATTACTTGGCGAGAGGAAGGCCTATTTCGTTAAGACCTAAGGCACAATTAGGACCAAGCACACTGCCTGCACTATGGTGCGTGATCTGTTAGATAGGAGGAAAACACACTATGGATAATTGTCATCTATTTCAGAAGTATACGCTGATGTCCCAACAATTGTTTTGTAATTCCTGCAGGCTGGTAGGCCATGTTGAAAGCACTTGTAGAAGCTACGAACTAATGATGGATCAGAATCCTACCTATAGGGTGCAGACCGAAATGCGATCCCTCAACCCAAATACAGGAATGGCGCACACTGGATTCAGGGGCGCGGATGAGGTCGAGGCAGAATGGGACTAGGAAGGGGTCGCAGACAACTAATTTATTACAATTGCGAAGGGCCAGGACACTATGCTCGTGATTATATAAACCTGACAAGGACATCATGTTTGTATTGTACTCAGTTTGATCATGAGGCAGAAGACTGCCCTACATTGATAGCGAGCCTGTGCGAAAAATGGGTACTCCAGCCTTCTCCGACTCAGAATGTGCAGATGATGAGGTCTGAGCCACGTGAAGAAGACCCGAATGTAAACATAGTGCTCAGGAGCGGTATGATCATTGGCGATGATAAAGGTAAGCAGTCAGAAGAAAGTGCGTGGGTTTGCAAGGCTCCTACAAAGGAAGCCGAATTTGATTTAGAACACGCGAAGGAGACATTCATGGAAGCGAAGAAGAGCTTCACGAAGGCCTCCACTTTAGGTAGTAATATTAACTAGAAGCAGGGATGATTCCTTCAATGCTCACTACCTTTTTGGAGACATGCATGAAACTGCTATGCGATAACAGAGTAGTAAAAGGACTACAGGAACCTATCACTAGGTGAGCGGGGTTAGGAGAACCGTGCGTGGTCAGGAAACTTGGAAAGCATGCATTGCACATAGGAAGAGAAATGTGGTTGACTGTGCAAATCAGCGAGTATGAAATGGATCAGGTAATCCTAGATCTTGGATCAAATGCAAATGTACTGCCAAAACATGGGAACGCATGTGTAGACCAGCGCTACAATGATCTCCTATTCAGTTGCGAATGGTGAACCAACAAAAGATATTGCCCATGGGAAGATTGCAAGGGGTAACAGTGGATATTGAAGGTGCAAGCGCGTAAGCAGATTTTGAAGTGATAGAGATTATTGATGACAACAATCCCTATCCCATGCTACTAGGAACAGACGAGGCCACCGAAATGAACGGAGTCATAAATCTGAAGAAGCGCAAAATGATCTTTGAGAAAAATTCATTATGCGTAGTAGTGCCGCTAGATCCAGCTGAAGGAGCGTGATACACCGAACAAGTATGCGACGACAATAGTGATAACGATCTCGATTGCATGTACAAAATAACCACGCAAGAATAGGATTGGGTAAATCTGATTGCAGATGGTAGGATTTCATGGGAGCATGAAAGCTCCTACACTTCGGATTTAGATGAAGAGATAGAGCGATGGCAGAATCAGTTACACGAAGTAACGACGCTTAATTGCAACATGATGGTTAGATCACTGTGCTGCATGACAACAGAGGTAAGGGGTCTACCTATGTATGATGCGTTGATAGCAGTGGATGAATTTTTGAACAAATTTGAAAGAAAAGTACTAGAACAACAGCGGTTCGATGCGTTGAAATGGGCACTGCACGCTACGTCGTAAGATGGTGGGGTATGCATCAAAGAATTTTCAAGGATTGGTGTGAATGCAAAAGAATGACGCACCTACAATTTGGAAAACCCCAGTTACAGATGAGAGTCGGTTGTGAGGAACAAAACAACTTGCGCGCCCACCTTTCCTGATGGGTGCAAATCTATGACTTGTAGCCTGCCCCAGCACACACCATTCCCGAAATAGAGAATCAGAACAAAACATAGCAGCAGGAAAGGTGACACGCGCTACCAATTATCCATGGAGAAGCATTCAACAGGGTGTGCGAAGTGTTGAACATGGTTCACCAAGTGCGACGTAGCGACTAGGACCTGTGCGTTCCAATGATCCAATGGGCCTATAGGACCATGTGCAAAACCCTGACCGCGGAAACGATTCCAAGGTTGCAGAATACAGTAGGGATCGTAATTTCTGAAGAGCATGCAAAGAGGAATCCACACATAATAGCACTTGCAGGTGTGACCATGCGTGAAGCCTAGGATGAAGAAATCACACAGTTATGGGAAGCCATTCAGAAAGGGAACCTTAGACTTCACAAACTTGAAAAGGATCGGGTACGACTAAGGCAGAAAAGAATTTTGATGGACGTATAGGTAAAGAAGTTGGAAAACGAAATAAAGGAAGCCTTTCTCGAAAAACTAAGGGTGGTATGGCAAGGTGCACACACCCATAGTGATAAGTGGGAGAACTACTGCTGAGATTTAGTTAGTCTGCTGCCTAGGACCGTATAACACCAAAGGCAGTAATCAGGAAAGTGCACTACAAACAGTAGAGTGCGTTGCGCTGATTGTCATGAAACAACTGAGTGTTTTCCGCGGACTATCCTGAGGAGCGAAATGGAGCCCTGCATGGGTGGTGCAACCACCTGACTAGCGGTCGGAAGAATAGTCTCAATGCTCCAGGCAGTTGAAAGGGAGTGTGGGACTATAAAATAGTATGCTTGGGAGCTGCGTGATAAGGGAGGTGCGCACAGAGTCAGCATGTCACAAGGTTCGCGCCCGTGCACAGAGGGCTGCGTTGCTGCGTAGGTAGGCTGGGAAGTGACCGTTGGTGTCATTATTCATGACAGGATGTCCGGTTTGAGGCCAAATGGAGTGGGTGGCAGAGATTTAAGATAGCAGTTATGGGCAAGATTTCGGAAAATATGCCGCCAAGAAAGCATTGATGACCCAAAATTGGGGGGAAACAGTCGAATTTGAATTCAAAAGGCACTATAAAACTCTAGGGGCTAGCCACAAGAGAACACTTGTTCACTTGAGACTTGAGAAATTGAATAGAGCACAGAGTGTTGAGCGCCGAGTGATATTCAAGCCCCTAAGTTTGTGAAAACCCGCATACAGTATAGACAAGATGGCAGCTACTAGGGGAGGTTTGGGCTTTGAAGAAGGAACCACTGAGGAGGCTGCGTCGACCCATACGGTACATGATGTTCTTGAAGGTACTGGGGTTGCACCAAAAATCCAGAAATCACCTCGGATGTCGAGACCGAAAAAAGATAAGTAGGCAATGGGACCAGTCCGCATGTCTCCGAGGAATCCGTGGTTTGGTAAGCTATCAATGGAGGAAAAGGGCAAGGGTGTCATCATTGAGATAGATGAAGAGGAGGAGGACTTACAGGCTCTGATTGTCGAGGTAGAGGAAGAAGAATACGTGGAGGCGGACATCCAATCGATGCACTTTGCAGCAAACTGCTCGAGTATGTCCCTTCGTGAAAATGGAAAGCTAAGGTACCAAATGATCTGGATGCAATGAAGAGTGAACTCCAGACCCTGCTCCTTCCTAATGGAATTACCTTTAAGGGTCCACTCCTAGGATGTGTGCCTACCCTGAAATTTGAAGATTGGGACCTCGCGGATAGCGAGCAGTTCTTGCACTTAGAGACGGCGAGCCTGATGAAACAAAATACGGAGGGGCCAGTGATCACATTAGAACCATGAAAATGGTTGTGCAGTGTGGAGAAGGCCAGGTTTCTTCATCTGCTGTGGATACAACACTTTCGCTGCACACTCATTACCAATTTTGTCATCAGGCAACTACTTTGCCTGGTGCATGATGGGTACTTATGGCTGCAGGAGCATATTCCCATCATGGCGGATCTCATCCATAGAATTTCTCGGCTTCCTTGTAAGGGAAAGGACCCCATGACGATAGTAGGAAAAAGAAGTGACTTGGCTCTTGCAGAAGCCATGTAGAAAAAATATAAGCTCGAGAAGAAAAATAGGGGGTACACTATCAGTAGTATCAAGGATAAAGGGGTGCGTGTAGCCACCCAACTCCTGGTTAGTGAAGTAATGAGAAAATGTCGCGGAAATGAAGTACCAACACCAGTAGTTGCATTGGCCGAACAATGTGCGGAAGGGGTCCAGTTCAACTGGGCTGAGTTCCTCTGCGAAGAATTTTTACTGAACTACCAGGAGGCCCAGGAGCAGGGTAAGACCTTCCACTATGCGTGGTTGCTCTTGTCCATCTTTTTGGTAGTGGGAGAACTACCGGAGGACAATCAGTTCCCGAGAATTGAGTGTGACGTACCAGAGGCCGCGAAGTAATCTTCACTCTGGGCTACCAAGGACGCGAAGCGGATTCCCGATACAAATATTTTCTGGGTGCTCATGGAGGCAAGCGTCCAGATGTGGATTAATAGGAGGCCGTGCCTATCCCCCACAATGCACAAAAGTCTACAGAGTTTTGTAGACTTAAAGGCGAACATGCAAATTATTTACATCAGGGCGTGAAAGGATCTGGTGCAGTAGTGGACAAAGCTCCCATTCATTGCCACTGACGACACGATCTTTACAGTGTTAGAGACATGGACTCCCAAGTGGCACGCCTCAGATTTGGCAGAGTTGGAAAAGGCAGCAACACAAAAAAGGAAGGATGAGGCCAAGCTGCGCATCATACAACTGGCTGAGAAAAGGCGCAACGAAAAAGCAACAACCAAGGTAAGGGAAGTCCATGAAGTGTCATAGGCAGCCACAGATTAAAAGAAGGCCACCAAAGCAGTAGCAGCAGCACAGATAGCAGAGGCCACAACAACACAGACATAGGAGGGCCAAGAAGTGTCTACAGAACAGGAGAAGGAGGACACAGACCTTGCAGAAGAGGGCATGGTCCCAGGAACCACTTCAACCCAACTCAAACGGCCACACGTCACAGAGAGATCAGGTCCACGGAAAAAGGTCAAGGCCTCAAAGCTGGCCATCGACCCGATCACATTAACTGAAGGAGACCTCTATGACATCTGTGAGATGGTTCATGATGTCACTAAGGAAGCACCCCAAGAAGTTATGATGGAGCAGCAGACTGTGTTGGGGGCCCTAAGGGTGCAGCTGTAGGAACTACAGGTGCGGCCCCTGTAGGAAGGTACCTTGTCCACCTACGTCACAGCATGTACATTAGTAGCAGAACAGATGCTACACGCAAGGATGGCCAATACCATAGTGTTACCGAAAGGAGCGCTAGCAATAGAAAATGAGATCGACAGAGCTACAGTTGGTAGGATCAAAGGACTTGGCCTCAATTTGGCTACCCTTCCGCGAGAAACATTGTACCAACTGCAGGATGGAATAATAACAAAACTCCACACTAGGGAGGGCTGCACGATATAGGCTTCAAGTGAGCAAAAGATAAACATTGAACAACTCAGCTTGCAACGTGATGAACTAGTATCACATACTCAATGGTTGGAATAGGTGGTAGATGACGCTTGTAAATGCATCTCAGAGTTGGCCATCCCACCAGATCTACCAGTTGCAGAGCGGATCCATAGGTTGGAGACCGATGTCCACGAAGCCAGAGCAGAAACGATAAAGGTTCAACTGGAGCTAAATCTTCAAATCGCCGAGCTGTGGTTGAAGGCACAACATTCCACTCCCCCAAAAGTCAGAGAATAGCATGCTAGCGCTATCCAAACAAGGTTGGAAGAAATTGGACGTGCAGTACAATACTATCCCGGTATGTTGGAACAAGCATTTGTGGTCCTCACATCTTTGCAGGAGGACCCCAACATACAGTGCCTGGAAATAGAGGCGTGTGAACGTCAAGAGCAGTACGACAGTGTCTGAAGAACTGCATAGATAGTAGTCCTCACTCAACGACTTGCGAAGATGCAACAAGCTAAGGCACTGAAGGAGCAGGTGGATGTAACGTGACAGAAAGAGGCAGTTCTCAAAGCGTGCGTCCAGCCATGGATTGACGAGACCTTCACCATCACGACAGATATCGAAGGAAAGCTTGCACATATGCAGGGGATGTACACGTTAAGGCAGGGATTTTCTCCTAACAAAGAGGCTTCAAAAGAGCGCATGAAGCAGGTCTAGCAAACCATAGAGCAGTGCGTTGCGGACCTCCGAGCAACACAGGACCAGTTGGAAGGACTTCGCACGAAGATCGCCGCACTGATAGAGTGACTCGAGGGCAAGTCATGATGTTTGTGTTGGGGGCCTGTTGGGCATGGAATCCCCCCCACAGCATTTTTTGGGGCTCAAAGCCCAAGTTTTGGTCAAATATTGTTGTAAGACTTTGCGAATTGCAGGTGTGGAGTGTGAAATGTACATTGAGTCATAGGGTTGTCCGCCCTAAGTTTTGTAATGTAATGTAATGTCATGTTGGCCTACCCATGGTGCGTGGACCATGGGATTGTATAAATAAGAGCGAGGCTCTAAGTTGTAAAAAAAGGAATCGATGGATTGATTAATGTAATGGATGCAATGATCTAGTAGCAGATAGAGAAGAAGTCTAAGTGTCTTGGGTCATAATAGTAGGAAGAGGCTCTGCAGTTGAGTGCGTAGAGGCCTAGTAGAGTCAGCAGTTAAGTGCACGGACCCCTACAGCTGAGTGCGCAGGGTGGAGTCGAGTCTATAACCCAAGAAGAAGAATAATAAAGAGAAGTTTGATTCCAAATGTTGTGTATCTACTTTTGTATTACTTTCTATGCATTTATACTGTTTTGTTTATCGTGCACACTTATATTAATACTGGACACTGTTAAGTATAATTGGGCTCATACATATAAGTTAAGTAATCGGATAATATCAAGTTAATAGTAAGGAACTTGGGTAACAACATGGATCATGCCTCGAGCAGTGCTGCACGAAGGCAAAATTGTAGACTGTGAGGGACTGATAGATGCACGTAGCAACGTGCGCACAGGGTCAAACCACAGACCACTGAAAAACCATCAGACATCTCTAGTGTGCGGAAACCTGGCTCTAGCACCTTCCCATACTACTTCGGGTGGGACCTCAGTCTCCGCTCCGTGGACTGTTGCCAAAAGAGTCAATGGCACCAGGATTTTTTTGGCTAAATCATCTTTGAACTTGGGTCAGGCCCCTATAAGCCAACATCTAGTATGTGCCATTGAATTTTAGAATGCTCTTGTAAAGATGCGGGCGCCCCGAAGTCTTGTGCCCACAGGAGTCAAGCATAGTGATCAATGCCATGACTAGTGGTCAGGTGAGGGAGACTGCAACTTTATTAATGTTTCCCTTCTTGTACTTAATGTTCAAATGGAAATATTGCAGGTATGTGGACCATTTATGATCGCGATCATTCTGCAACTTCCCTTGTGTCTTTATGAACTATAGGGGTTGATGTTCTGTGTGGATGACCATTTCCTTCCCCTTAATGTAATGCTTCCATTGAAAGTAGGCCTGCACAATGGAATACATTTCTTTGTCATAGGTCAGATACTTTCAAACTGTGGCTGAAAGTGTCCCATTGTGGTAAGCCATTGGAGGCACCTACTAAGTAAGAATTGCACCAATAATATAGTTAGAGGCATCTGTCTCAATCTCAAATGGTTGTTGCAGTTCTGGTAATGTGAGAACTGGTGCAGAGCAGAGGCGATGCTTCAAGTCGGCAAATGCCTTCTGTTAGGTTTTATAACAAAATAAATTTTCTTTCACTCTGCCCTTGGTCACTTGACTTAAATGCCAAGTGATATGAGAGAACCCCAACACGAACTTGTGGTATAAATTGGCAAGACCCAATAAGATGTGGAGCTCTGTTAGATTGGTTGGGGTTGGTCAATCTCGAATGACTTGTATCTTGGTTGGGTCCACATGCACACCCTGCTCATCAATGATGTACCCTAGATATTGAACCTAAGTCATGCCAAAAGTGCATTTCTCAAAATTGGCACACAACTTGTGTTGTCGCGGGGTTTGGTGGACTTGTTGGATATGGTAGAGGTGCTCTATGCAACTCTGGTTGAAGATCAATGTCATCCAAATACACCACCATGAATGCATTGGTGAAGGGTCACAATATGTACTCCATCAAACTCATGAAGGTTGCAGGGGCATTTGTCAAACCGAAAGGCATGACCAACCATTCGAAAAGGCCCTCCTTGGATTTGAAGGTAGTCTTCTTCACATCAGAGGATTTGATAGGCACATGGTGATAACCAAACTTCAAATCAATCTTGCTGAAATATTTGGCCCCCTTGCGCTGGTTGAGAATGTCATCAATTAGTGGAATTGGGTACCTATTCTGTACAGTGATCTTGTTTATCGTCCGATAGTCAATACAAAGTCTCTAGGTGTGATTCTTCTTTTTTACCAATACAATAGGGCTCCCACGGGGTGATGAAGTTGGTCTGATGTGCCCTTTCTACAACAAATCATGAATATACCTCTTGATCTCATTGTTCTCTAGAACAAATCATTGATAGATCGGTCCATTATGTAGCAGCACGCCCGGGGTCAAATCGATGGAGTGCTTGACCTGATAGTGAAAATGCACTCCTGTAGGTGAGGATAAAATGTCCTTATACTCCTCCATGATCTTTTCCATCTATTGTTGTTGTGCAGAGGAGCCCTTTCTGGAAGTTGTGGCCACAATATTCTTCTTTCCGCGAGGGTGAATCATAAGGAAAAAAAATTCCTGGTCTGTGAAAATATCTTACTACATTGCTTTGTAATGATCAAAGAGATGGGGGTAGGCAGGGCTACCTCCGGTATCATGTACAACCTATTTCCCAAATAATAATCATAGAGCGAGGTCTCAACTCAAATACAACATGTTGCTTCCACAAGTATGGTTGTCATAATAATACATCACAAAATTGAAGAGGGACAAAATCATACAATACCTCATCTGTGAAGGGCTCGATGTTGTAGGGAAGGTAGCACTGCTAGCTGAAGTGGAGATCTTGTCCCTGGTGAAGCCACATGATGGTGTATGACTATGGAAGTCACGTTGTAGTCAGTAGGCCCAACTGCTTCAAGACCTCTACTGAAAGGACGTCTTTTGGCTCCCGTTGTTGACAATGAATTGTAGTGGAGAACCCTTTACCCACATCTATGAGTGGAAGAGGCGCCCCCCTCCTCTGGATGTTTAGGTTCATACTTCTGGATCTTGGTGGTGGCCATCATGGCACTGGGCTCCACATCAATGACCTACTTCCCTTTGTCATTCCCTTTGTCAAGTTCTAATTATGAGTTGGAATATGTGTCTTATTTAGAAGCCTTCAGCTCGGCCACTAGTGACTACTTGGCTCGACACTCACTCCTGTTGTGATTGGAGCTCTTATGGAACTCACACCATTTTACCGTGTCCTTCTTTGTCTTCATGGTGTTGTTCTTTTCTTGCAGCTTTGGCAGATCTTCCCATGTAGACCCACCTTGCCTTTGTCCTTTGCTTTGTGGTTTGGGGGCTCCTTTTGTTGAAAATAGCAACAATAAATGATAAATATAGAAGTGCTTTAGTGCTGCTATAAATAGCATTTCAGGATAACTTCCAATTTTAGTTAGTCCCTGAACTAAAATAGAGAAGTAAAAATTCGAATTTGATCTTAGCAGCTGTTTGTAAAATAATTAATTAATTCACCATGAGTTAATTAGTTGTAGAAAATCAAACATGAAGTCTATGTGGGACATGCAACATTTTCCATTAATGAGGAATTTATCCTCCGTTTAGAGTGATGATGATTGTAATATTGATTTTTAATTAGTTGGCTCAGTTAACTGAGTTCAATCTAGTTAGATAATTCAACTTCTGTGATTAATTGTGAGTTCAATTAGTTTAATGCATGCATGCATTAACTGCTCACTTCAGATAACTGAATATTCTCTCATAAATAACTCATGCATGTCAGTTCAGACAGAGACCCAGTTGAGATCAGATGGAGGGGTAATGTGCTATCAGTTGCTAGAATATTCCATTGTGAATATCTCTTGCATGTATAAGGAATTTATTCCTTGGAGATTGCGTAGTTACTTCTTCAGTTTTTGTGAGTGTGATGAGGCCAATTCACACATGTGGCATCACTGGACCCCAAGAAAAATTGCGCAAGGAAACAGGGGGCTTGGAGGGCTGAGGAAAGGCACATCTCTTGTCTACTCTGTCTGTGAGCTATTTGTTTGATTACAGAGAGAGAAAGATAGCTTGAGAGATGATTCTTTTTGTAACTTGAACATATTTACACTTGTATGATAATACAGAGATTGGGGTTTTAGGCTGAGGGTTTCCCCGGGTTATTTCTTTTGTGTTATGTGTGATTGATTTCTCACTCTCAGCTATATGTGTTCTCATTGATCTTGCTCATATTCGATTAAGCTTCCGCAAAATTTGTTGTAGAAGTAGATCTTGTATTTTGCTTTAGTATATTGCATAATCCGTTGATCTACAGTGGGAATTTCTACATGGTATCAGAGCAAAGGTGATAAAAGCAAAGAAAAATATACAAGAAGGGAGAAGTTCAAAGTTTGTGGTTCCTGAATATAGAAATCAAGTTCTTATCACATCTTAGTTTCACCAATGGCGTTCAATGGTTTAAGACTCGAATATGCTCTTGATGGCAGTTTGAATTATATAGCCTGGAAGGATCACATGGAAGCATTATTAGAGGATAACGATCTAAAGGACTTCGTTGATCAAGAAGTCCCCAAGCTGACTGATGCTACTGAATTGGCGGAATGGAAGAAATGTGTGGCTAGAGAAAGAAGAATCCTTCTGGAGGGAGTTCGAGACCACATAGTCTCGAGTCTCCGTGGGAAGGAGACACCATTTTCGATGTGGAAAACATTGAAAGATCTATATTAGAACAATAGCGATAAGAGGAAGCTGGCGCTGAAAGACAAGCTTCGGAAAATCAAGTGTGAAAAGGGCGACACGATCTCTACATATCTGAACAAGCTCACCACCTGCAAGGATGAGCTTGGAAGTGTAGGGATCATGACCGATGATGATGACATGGTGAGTCTTGCACTCCTCGGTCTTCCTAAGAGTTGGCATAGCTACCAAGACTTGGTTAATGGAAGAGAAAAACTGCCAAATTGGGAACGACTTTGGTTGGATCTGATGCAGGAGGAAATAAGAAGAAGCACCAGAGATGGATCCTCATCAAAGTAAGATGATGAGGAAAATATAGCCTTAGCGAGTAAGGCAAAGAAAGGAAAGGAGAAGAATTCTCATCCCAAATTGAGTTCTTCCTATTGTGGGAATAAGTTTGACAAATCAAAAGTGCGATGCTTTCATTGTCACGAGGTGGGCCATTTTGCTATGAATTGTCCATAGAAGAAATCCAAGAAGGGATCCTTGGAAGGATCAGAAGGTGAGGCACTGGCCTCATAGTTTGAGTTGGATTTCACCCTCTTTGCATTCATGGTTTCATCCATGGTGGGATGTGGTTGGTTTCTTGACAGTGGAGCTTCTTTCCACATGACCGACGATAAGAGTTTGTTCAGTACGTTGGAGGAGAAAGATCTCCAGATACTCATAGCGATGGGTAATGATGAAAAGTATAGTGTCTCAGGTGTAGGCATGGTTTTTTTTCAGAGGGAGCATGAAGCTCGCATTATCTTGACCGATGTCAAGTATGTACCAGGACTGAGGAGAAATTTGGTGTCAATCGCAATGCTGGAAGAAAAATGCTATGATGTAGTCTTCAGTAAGGGAAAGGTTTTCCTTCGACACATCACCATGAGACAGGTGAAGCAGATCGGTTCACGAGTCAAGAACTTGTATGCTCTTGAGGTTCAAGATGCATGCAAAACCTTGAGGAGCAATGCAACTAATGGAGACTTGGTGGTTGAGATGGAGAGTAAATTACCTCTCAACATGCAGCGCTAGAAGAAGTCTCAAATAATTGTGGAGGAGCCACAATTGGTGAAGAAGCTTCAGGAGGTTGTGGAGAAGCCACAACTAGAGAAGCTGAGAGGAGACCGAGTGGAGACATCCACTCATGTAGAGACCTCCAGTAGGGGAAATTTTTGAGTCAATTGGGCAGAGGGATCACATGCATCCATACCTCCAGGTAGGAGGTGGGGTGATGTGGAGTGACAGTCCCAAGAAGGCTGGAATAGGGGCAAGATCATTGAGGTACCCAACCCCTTTGATTAGACCTTGCTATGGGAGCCCTGACGAGGAGTAGAAGGATTGGCTGAGTGGGTAGAGACAGATGCGTATGGAGAGGCAGAGAGAGCTACAGTGTAGGAGTCCCAGGACTGCGCAGAGCTAGCAAGCTGCAGCAATGCGAGAGGCACAAGAGTGTTGCACTAGTGTAGGATGGCACAAAGAGGTTTGCAATAGTGAGAGATGCATGGAGTGTTGCAACAACTCAGAGGTCAGAGAGGGAGCACTTTTCAGCAGCAGATGGAGCTTCAACATCAAAGGATGTTTCTAGCCCAACAGGGAGGTCAGTTGGGAGATTTTTTGTTTCTAGAGTTGCTGGAGTAACAACACTTGGGAGAAGTGTTGCACGTAGAACATTCCAGAGGTTCAGGATCGGGTTCGAGTTGAATGCCTTTCTTGTTGAGAGGGAGTGTTGAAAATAGAAACAAGAAATGCTAAATTTACTACTACTATAAATAGAATTTCGGGATACCTTCCTATTTTAGTTAGTCCCTGAACTAAAATAGAGAAGTAAAAATTCGAATTCGATCTTAGCAACTATTTGTAAAATAACTAATTAATTCACCATGATTTAATTACTTGTAGAAAATCAAACATGAAGTCTATGTGGGGACATGCAACAGTTTCTCCATTAATTGAGGAATTTATCCATCAGTTAAAGAGATAAGGATGAGTTGTAATATTGAGTTGCAATTAGTTGGCTCAGTTAACTGAGTCAAGTCTAGTTAGATTAATTCAAACAGTTTGTTGAATTAATTGTGAGTTCAGTTAGTTAATGCATGCATGCATGTAACTGTTGCACCTTAGATAACTGAATATTCTCTCATAAATGACTCATGCATGTCAATTTAGACAGAGACCCAGTTGAGATCAGATGGAGGGGAAATGTACTATCAGTTGCTAGAATATTCCATTGTGAATATCTCTTGCATGCAGAAGGACTTTATTCCTTGGAGATTATGTAGTTACTTCTTCAGTTTTTGTGAGGGTGATGAGGCCAATTCACACATGTGGCATCACTGGACCCCAAGAAAAACTGCACAAGGAAATAGGAGGCTTGGAGGGCTGAGGAAAGACATATCTCTTGTCTACTCAGTCTGTGAGCTGTATTGTTTGATTGTAGAGAGAGCAGGATAGCTTGAGAGATGATTCTTTTTGTAACTTGAACATATTTCCACTTGTATGATAATACAAAGATTGGGGTTTTAGATTGAGGCTTTCCTCGGGTTATTTCTTCTGTGTTATGTGTGATTGATTTCTCATTCTCAGTTATATCTATTCTCATTGATCTTGCTCATATTAGATTAAGATTCTACAAGGTTTTTTGTAGAAGTAGATCTTGTATTTTGCTTTAGTATATTGCATAATATGTTGATCTATATTGGGAATTTCTACACCTTTCCCTTGCTTCAGATTCACATATCCAAAGTCTCACTTCTTCTGTTTAAACTTCTGCTCAAGCTTGACAACGTATCGACACATCATGCCAAGTGAGGATATGTCCAGGAACTCCATCTCATCCTAGATGTATATGTGTAGGCAACCACGGTACTTGAGTACCAAATGTCGATTAGAATCCTTTATACCAAACTTTGTGCAAATGGTATGGAAAACATTGGTAAACTCTGACACGTCTTGGTCCCTTCCCTACTATGGCATGGTCCATTTTATGTATTTATGCTCATATCTCCCGACAGGGTAGTAATTTTTTTCTTCTTCTCACAGTAGGGCTCCCACCAGTCCTTGATGTGGGGGTCAGCTTTGAGAAGTGCAAAAGTAATATTTTCCCGATTGGAAAAACCATGAGCACAAAATTATCCTTTTAGTAGACTTAACCATTTATATATGGTGTCTGCATCTATCTGACCTTCAAATATGGGGATGTCAAAGTTAACTTGTACCTTAAAGGGTGTGGTGCTTCCAGAGTAGTTTCTAGGAGAAGATGTGTCGCCTTTGGGTAGCTGCTAAAGGATCTAGGCTAAGTTATCCATCATCATGTTCCTCTGTCGCTTGAGTGATTCTTCGAGAAAGATTTTGAAATGATCTCCTACCCCTCATCTTTCTTTTCTTCTGCCATGGGAGGCCGTTGGATTTTCAAGGTTGGTCTTGCAAAGGTTCAACCAGATCGAGCCCTATATCCTTATACCCTGACCTCGTTTGGGACATGAAAATAAAAACAGAGAATGAACAGACTGCTCGGATACCACTGATCTAAACTTAAATAGGAATGCAAAAAATTATAGATATAACCTTAAATACATATATGCAATAGAAATAACACTTAATTTCATTAATATCAAATACTGAAATATGCTTACAAACACAATGGAAATGAAACTAGCTTGGGCAATGGTAGCTTATCTCTGAGAAGAGATGTGGCGGCTACATGCATCTGAACTATGTTAAAATGAGGCTCAAGGGCCTATTTATTATAAAACAACAATGAAAAACCATAAATAACCAAAACCCTAACCCCAGGAGATGGAACACCAAGAGTTTGGGGGCCCCGTTGGGGTTAGTTGCAAAGCCAACTTCCCAATGTTGTAACTTGGTCATATTATCTCCATCTGGTGCATACGATACCTTGTTGGAAAGATATCTTTGAGTACAATAGGATTTGTGGCAAGCCTAATGTGAACCTCAAAAAACAACGTTTAGGGGGTCAAAACTACTCTGGAAGTTCAGGACCCGAAAAACTACTAAAAATAATAAATGTTGTAATAAACAAGGAAACATATTAAACTAACTGGAGGTCTAGGTGGAATAGGTAGGTGGCCACAAATATACACTTGGATCAGAGATTTTATTTGATAATGGATCTGTGAGGCTTCACACTATTGACGAAGCACATATGCCATTGACTACTAATGGACATAGTTAGAGACTATATTAGAATCCTCAATATAAAGAAGAATTTATTAAGGGGCTAGCAAAGCAATCCAATGTAGAATTCATAGAATGGGAAGATGTTCCACCCCCTTCTACAACCACTTAATTTTTTTTAGTCCATTACATTGAAAAAATAAGAAGAATAAAAACAAAAAAAATATGGTAGTGAAAACCTAGTTTCCAAGCGCTACCAACGCTTAGTGATGTTAGAAAACCAAGTTTTGACTGATATCACCAAGAATAAGAAGAATTCTAGTTGTGAAAACCCTTTGGGGTGCAACTAGACAAGCTTGTGCTAGAAAACTAAGATTCCATCTTGTAGATTTCAAAAAGAAAAGGAAAGAAAAAAAGGCGAAAAAAGCAAAAAAAAGCAAAAAGAGAAGAGAAACAAATTATGTGTTTATTTGCTTTTAGCATGGGTACTAAACGTTGTATGACAGTGTCATGTTGTTTAGATATGAATTTGTAGGGATAATTATAAGAAGAATTCTAGTTACAAAAACCCTTCGGGGTGCAAATGGAGAAGATTGTGCTAGAAAACTAAGATTCCATCTTGCAGATTTCAAAAAGAAAAGGAAAGAAAAAAGGGGGGAAAAGGCGAAAAAAAAAAAGCAAAAAGAGAAGAGAAAAGATTATCTATTTATTTGCTTTTAGCATGAGTACTATAATGTCGTATGAAATCAACATGTTGTTTGGATATGAATTCGTAGGAATAATTATAATGGCGTTAGCATCTGTAAGGCTATCCTTCAAAACAAGGCTGCATGATATAGGCCAAAGAATGGTGCGATTATATATCACATGCTGTCTACCACGAGTCAAATGTTATTTGAGCATCTCTTTCGTTTCATTTCTAAAATGTTTTCAGAAGCTAGTAGCATATTAAAATTATCATAAGCTTGCATGATTTATATTCCACCCATCCTATGTGTCTAACCTATCACTCTACTAGACTTTTATATTCCACCCATTTGATATGAAAGGACCCTCTTATTTTTCACATCCCCTCCTTACCTTCACTCTTTATAACCTCTTAATAATTACCTTTCTAGGCTCTATTTTTAACTCACTTTGATCAAGCCTATGGATGGTTTGTAACCTTATTAATATATTTTGATTCTATTATGACATGATATTATTTAAACCCTGTTTTAAATCAACGAATGAACAAGGACACCTAGTGCAATGATGCCCCATGACCATTTTGCAACATGATTGTCATTTCATAGATTGTACCATATTTTTTAGCATTAGGCATCATTTTGTAGCACGGCCCTGCTTCACATGGTTATTCGTACTTCCAGGCCAAAAAATATCATGGCATGAGTCAAATGGGTATTAAATCACAGTCAGTCAGCCACGAAATAAATGTGAAACATTAATGAGAGGAACCATTAAATATGTTGGTTTGGAAAGCCACCGGTAGAGAGGAAAGGAGTCACCTTCCACACATGCAACACATAAATGGGGAAACAAGATAACACACAAAGTTATATAGTGGGGACTTACAGAATGGAAGTGATGACATACATAGATAATATGGGAGGGTTCATGGTTGGTATTGAACTTGCCTATGTAGAAGCCATCTGGGTAAATTTGACAGTATGGGACATCTTCTCTTAGAACAATGGATTATGTTTTTAAAGAAATTTGAAGGGCATGATACCCAAATTTCCCTGGTTTCTCCAGGACATTTAATGGAGCAAGGGCTTTGGTTAGATATCTCATGATCACAGTGAATGAGGAAACTCTTGAGGCAACTACAAGACTTCCTCAAACTGGCGAAAATGGTATAACAAACTTAAGATTTCTAGTGAAAGTTGGTGACCTTTCTTGGAGGAATCCTCACTATTACTAGACTTGAAGTAGGGGACTCAAAGGGAGTTGTTACATCCTTTATGGTATGATGTTGTCTACTTTGTCCAAAATTTTATCACTTGTGAAGGGAATTACAATAAGGTATATCATTATCATATTTGTATTTTAATGCACCTAGCTAGAATCAAGGCGATGAATATGCCCTTCTACCTTCTAAAAAGTTTGTCCAAGATAGTTTTGACAATCTAAAAGAGAAACAATCCTAAAACTATGCTCTTTCATCAAGGTCTCATTAAAATTATTGTCAAACATGAGTTGAACCACATTGGGATTCAATAGAGACCATTTTCACAGTGGGTGAAGACCAAGACACGAGAGACGATTTCACCAATTACCAAAAAGTTGGCAACCATAAGTAGAAAATAATTAGTCACAAGGGATGAACCTCAGTGACAATACCCTACAAGGGCTTTGCAGTGAGAGAAAGGTAAACATTTTACCAAGGAACACATAGATATTACCAAAAATGACATATATGAGCCAATGGAAACTAACATGGCAGATTATTTTGAGGTTGACTCACCATTTCAGACCAAAGGTGAATTTCCATCATAGGGGGAGGCTATGCAATTTAATGTTGGAGAAACTAGAGATAAATAAGAAAAATACAAATGGTAAGGCAATAATGCTTCACCCTTTTCGGTTTGTAGTTTGGCATACCATACCCTATTAAAACATAATAAGAGACTTTTTCTACAAAATCATAAACTTAGGCTTGGCTATGGAAAACTCAGCCAAAATTTCATAATATGGATACTCTTCTTGAGGATATTGATAAAGCTGAATGACCAGAGGTTAGAGCTAAGCATTATTCCCATGAATGTACCACAGAATCTCAACACCTTACCAATAACATCCTAGGCAATATTTTTACAATTACATATTTATTTATTCAACTTAAACTAGAACTCACCCAAAGGTAGACAAAGGACACTCTTTGACCTCAGAATCATAGATAAAGAAAAGCATAGTCAGGTCATTGACAAAATGAGAAAATGTTGCATTCCATGTACCTGGATAAAGAGGCCAAGTGGGTTTCATAAATAAGAAAATGGAAGGATAAAGCTACATAAGAGGAGAAACTTAAAAATACTGTGAGTGACCTAGGGTTGCAAGACATTACATGTCAAATTCCGTTAAGGGTTTACCCAATATATTTACATGAGTGTTGGGTAACTTTTCAGTTTAAACAAATCTCAGCAAGACAACCTCATGTGATAACATAACCTCAAGAATTCACATAATGTATATTTTAATGCTAAGAACACTTATTAGAATCTCTTGTGCACGTTGTACTTTTTTAATTTTATTATGGAAGAAAATTTGAGGTGGAATCCTAATCCATTTGTTGGAGATGTGAAACTTAGGGCTCTGATGTCCTACATAACCAATCTAATTTAGTGGAGGAAGTCTCACAATTTTTATGGAGCATTGGAGGCCAAAAAAGGCTAGTTGTTAGGGAATAATACCTTTGACAAGACTTTTCTAGGATGACTTCAACAGGCTCAGAATGGACCCTGCAGACATTGTTAGAATTCAACACAATCAAAGGTTCATTGTCACAGAGTACCAGGAGTTGGTTGGAAATGAATCTTTCAAAGCTCTCCTTACTTCTCAGGAGGTTGTTGAATGGTGTTGTCATTGATGCCAATGCCATCCTTGAATTCTCTTAATATTTGTCTAGTTTTCATTGATTGGAAGCTCTAAATAACAAGAATCCCTAGAAAAGTGAAAGATAAGCCCAATATTCCTCACACTTGTTGAAGAGTTTGAGGATAAATATTAGTGAATTTACTCCCATAATCACCTTCATTCTATTCCCCTTATCGTGTCGATTCTAACGACAGGTGGCACACCTCATGGGTCCTCTCCGTTAAAGACACACCCTTCTAAAGTTGATGCCATGAAATAATGGTCAAAGTCCCCAAAACAAGATAATGAGGATAGATTGTGATTGGATTATTTAAGGAATTTTAAATTTAATTACTTGGAAGAATATATTAAATATTTGGTAAAACATTTGGAAAAATATATTAAATTTCTAGTCAGCCTCCAAAAAGGAAAAGTATTTTGGCTCCAATTATTTAAATTTGAATTTCATATTTCCCTCCTATTTTGTACAAGTCGACATAAATAGAAGCCATATTCTTTAGTATATAAGGTGACTCGATTTCTCCACAAAGGTATGCAATCAAAAGTTGATCAAGAGAAATTTATCTTTATACACATATGTGGCCTAGTGTAGTCTTGAAGATCTGGGAGGTCAAAATTTTGAGACAAAAGAACTTTTGTTGTCACATTTGTGGGATAGCTTAATATTTCTAAGGCTTTTCATCTATAAGTTTTTCAACCCTATTAGGGTATATATCTTTCTTTTTTTTATATATAAGAGACGAACCTTCTATTAATCTGATCAAATTACATAATATATAGAGTGCCCTAGACAACGGAGCGGCAAAAAACCAGGGACCGAAGCTCAAAGAGGTTCCTACAAACAACTCAAAGTGGTTCCTCCTGCATCCACTAGACGGACCTAGAGGCAACAATAAAAGGTCCACGGAACCAAATCCTCGCCGTTGAATACATAACCCCAATCCAACAGCCAAAAATCAAAGGGACCCATAATCGTGCAACAAGCATAACCAATCCTAGTTGTTGAAAGCAAAGTCCCGAACCAACGGCCAATGGGGATATCACACAGATGAGAAGCATGGAGGTTAATCATGTGATGAGATCAGTTTTCTCTCACCTCTTGTTGCCACGTGTTACCCCCTAAGTGGAATCGCATGCATCTTCCACAATACCAGATACCAGCCATGTCTCACATGATATACCACATAAGGTTTTGGGGTTTTGTGTTCATGGTTTCGCGGAAAGCCCGAGGCGGAACCTCTATATACGCTATAACCATTTTGGATTGGGTATTGATCCATCAGCAAGTGCACGTGCCCTCACTATAGACTATCGCCCTTCCTCTATCTATATACATTATAAAACCACCATGACCCACCCTGATTGCAATGCCTGATTTTGCCCACCCTGATTATGAAGCATATAGGGACCCACAATGGACCCTACTGCCCCTTGCACATGAACCTGACTTCAACTCTAAGCTGGGTCCAATAAACAACAATAGGTTTGGAACTCTAAGGTGACAAGCACGACCCATCTCAGTCGTTGAATACATAATCTCGATCCAATGGTCATTGGGGATATTGCACAGATGAGAAGCACAAAGGTTAACTGCGCGATGAAAGCAATTTTCTCTCACCTCTCGATGCCACATGTTACCCACTGAGTGGAATTGCATGCACCTACCAAAATACTAGATACCATCT
The DNA here is from genome assembly GCA_000404065.3 of Pinus taeda. NCBI lineage: Eukaryota > Viridiplantae > Streptophyta > Pinopsida > Pinales > Pinaceae > Pinus > Pinus taeda. The sequence continues at coordinate 57,041 of APFE031420232.1, read as the reverse complement.
GAGTCCTGCATGAAATACCACTTATAGTATTGAGATCGTGGTTTCGCAAAAAATCCAGAACATTCCCGTAGACCTTGCTAAACCTTTCACCTGGAGTCGCCAATAGAAACCAACTGAGCCAAATATCCCTAGGCAGTCTGTTCTACGTCATTGCCCAACTTGAAACCTACATCATTCATCCAAAAGTTAACAAAATTTTGGAGAGCAACCATATCCCAAAATTGTAGACAAATTAGGTGATATCATCCTCACTCCTGTCTCCCGAATCCCTTCCATCAACACTGTTCATCCATAAATCCCAATCTTTGGTTGCCAGGATGAAAGAGTCCTCTCACAGTTTCCCTTCAGGTAACAACTCCCATGCATGCCGAGAATCCCTGTCCTTATTGGCCACACCTTTGTTGGCCAATCGATCTGCAAGCATATTTTCCTTCCTTCTAACATGAACAAATCTAATCGTTTTAAGGGTCTGCAAGTGAGAGTGGATACGGTGAAAAATCTGCAGTAGCTTCCAGTGCTTTGACACTTTATCTAGTGAAGTTCCATTGTGAATCTTCTTGGCTGCTCTGATGAAAAAATTTGAATCTGCTTCAATGATATCATTCTGTAGATTTTCCTCCACCAGGATTTCCAAGCATTGATCTAAAGCCAAAATTTCAGCCATGTTATTGGTACCCTTTTCCAAGTGGCCATGGAAGATGTATTTTGTGTGCCCCTGAGCATCTCTTATAGCACCCCCAAAGCTAGCTTCCCTCAGATTTCCCTTAGAAGCTCCATCAATGTTTACTTTGAAGAAGCCCTGAGGAGGGGGTTGCCATCTACTGGCCCCTGTGCTAATTGTTCTCACTTCCTCCCTTATTCCTTGAGGATTGATGGATTGAAGACCCAAATTAAGAATAATAATCTCCTCGTGAGGCAGAGGAGGATTCATGGGAATTGACCTCAAAAGGCTCTTAACTGTTTCTTTAAGCTGTATTAGAATTTGATTGATTATATGCTGGGGTTCGCTAGCTTTATTTGTGAAGATCCGCCTGTTGTGTTCTTTCCAAACATTCAAGATAACAAAGCCTGGTACTAGCATCCAAGCTTTGTCGATGATCTCATTCTCTGAGAAGTTCTTCCTCCAGTTTTTTAGAGTGTTGGATATTCTAAGATTGTCCTTATCGGTTTGTCGGAGGCTTGATGCCACCTAGTCCCATACCTTAGCAGAAAAGGAGCAGAGGTTGAGCAGGTGTTCAATCGTTTCCTCATGTGAGCCACATAGGTGACATTTGGAAGGGCCAATGAAACCTTTCTTTAGGAGGTTTTCCCAAGTTAGGATCTTCCTTTGATGCAAAAGCCAGATAAATAGCTTTATTTTCATCCAGTGAGGAGTTTGCCAAAGTTCCTTCCAGACTTTATCAACATTTACAAAGTTGAATCCTATGATTGCTTGTTTTGCCTCTTTGAGGTTAAATCTACCTTCGTTATTCTTCCCCCATATTAATTGGTTGTGTGAGGAGGAAACTAGAATCCATCTATGCTTTAAGTCCATGGTGAGAGCCTCTACCATGGCCTTCAAAGGATTCTCATCACTATAACTTAGTTCCTTCCACTTCCTCCATTTTTCATTGTTCCTTCCCTGGTCCTAGAAATATTTTACCATTAATAGGCCTTTGCTATCTGTGTCTCTCTTGATGGCTGCCAGGTCATTCCTATTGAGGATGGATTCTTGTTACCAGATGTCCTCCTAGAATTGAGCTCGGTCCCTTGCTCAGATTTCCCAAAAACAATGATGTTGAACAATGCTTTTGTTCTCCCAAGCAAGGTTCCATATGTGTGATCCTCTAATTTGTTATTTCATTCTAATAAGATCCTTTTCATGCCAATCTTTGGCGTACTTTTGTTTCCAAAGCTTGGCCCAGGGGGCATTCGGCTCCTTGATCCATTGCCACCAAAGCTTAGCTCTCGAAACTTTACTAAGAGTTTTCGGATCATGCAGGTCCAAGCCACCATGGCTTTTAAGATTGCAGATCTTGTCTTAAGCAACTAAGGCCCACTTTTTTTTCTCTTCCCCTCTACCCCATAGAAAGTCCCTTTGAATGTTCCTTATCTGCTGCTTAATACCTTGAGGAGCAGGGATAGCTGCAAACATGAAAATGGGAATGGCTTGCAATACCGCCTATGTGAGCACAAGTTGCCCTGCTAAGTTTAAAGATCTACATGTCCATTTTTTGATTTTGTCCAAAAGTTTATTTAAAATTGGTTCCCATATTTTCTTGCTGAGAGGTTTATTAGTAAGAGGAATACCAAGATATCTGGAAGGCAACTGATCCCTTTGAAAACCCATAATTCTGGTAATGTTTCTTTGTATAGCAATATTTGTGTTAAAGAAAAAAACTTTGGACTTATTTTGACTTACCTCTGTGACTGTTGCCATAGAAAAGTCGTTTAATATATCTTTGACTGCCCTTGCTTCCCTAACTATGGGTATGCCTTGTAGCATAGTATCATCCACAAATTGTTGATGAGTATTAGCCTCTCCATACAGGGTGAGCTTGATCCCCTAAATTTGACCTTCAACATTTTCCATTCTGATTTCCTTGCCTAGCCCTTCCATCATGAGGACAAAGAGGAAAGGGGACCATGGACCGCCTTGTCTGAGCCCTCTGGAAGGTGTGAATGTGTTTGAAGGGGCTCCATTAAGCAGAATGGAAAAGCTGGTCGTGGTGACTAGTGCCATAACCCATCTTATCCAATTTTTGTCAAAGCCATATGCTTTCAGAGTAGCTCTGATATAAGACCAGCTGAGTTTGTCATAGGCTTTCACAATGTCCAACTGAATAATCATGCTTGCTTGCTTGTTGCTTTTGAGAGAGTGTACCACCTCATGTGCTTAGATGATGTTGTTGAGAATTTGTCGTCCTTCCACATAGCCTGTTTGCTCTTCCGAGATGAGGGAAGGTAGTAGGGGCTTGAGTCTATTGGCTACCAGCTTGGAGATGATTTTATACACCACATTACATAAGGCTATGGGTCTAAATCCATCCGAAGTCATAGCATTTTCCTTTTTGGGGATTAAAGCTATGAAGGAAGCATTCAGTGATTTCAGAACCTTTTTGTATTTTCTTGAGTCTTCCACAACTTCGATGATATCCTGCTTGACTGTATCCTAGCAGGCTTTGAAGAAATCAGCATTGAATCCATTCGGGCCTAGTGCTTTTCCACTTTGCATTTCATTGATCACCTCACTGACCTCCTCTTTTGAAACTGGCCTATTGAGATTGTGATTGTCCTCTCTAGTGACTAGCTTGGGGATATACTGGGTGAACTGATTAATGAACCTAGATCTATCCTCCATTGGCTCCTTTGCAATATTAGAGAAGTGTTGTACTAGATTTGATTCCATGTCCTTGTGGGAGACAAGCTCAACACCCTAAGAATCCTTAATCTTTGTGATTCTATTATGTGACCTATGGGCCATAGTGGATTTGTGGAAGAACTTAGTATTTCTTTCTCCCTCTTTGATCCATTAAATCCTGCATTTCTATCTCCAGAAAGTTTCCTCTTGTAAGCATCGATCCTCCCATTCTTCCTGCAAATAATTAGTTAGCTTTTACCTCTCTTCATTGAATCCCTCTGTGGTATTGATCTAATTGATTTCCTAGAGTTTCTGTTCAGTCTCAATTCTAGCCTTGAGGATATCACCAAATTCCTTTTTGTTCCAAGCTTTAAGTTTGGATTTAATATATTTCAGTCTCTGCTAGAGCATGTACATTTTAGTGCCCTGAATATTCAGATCTTGTTTCCACCATTTGTCAAAGTTACTGGTGAATTTGGGGTGTGAGAGCCAGGCATTCTCGAATCTGAAGGACATGTTCCTCGGAGTGCCCATGAAGGTAGCTTCTAGCTGAACTAGCCAATGATCCGAACCTCCAAAGGTAAAAATGGATGCTATGATCGCTAGTCCTGTGAGGAGGAGATCCTCAAAGACGATAAATCTTTCAAGTTTTAAATCCACTTGAGAAGCCCCTACCCTTTTGTTGTTCCACGTGAAGGTTCCATTTATTGTCTCGGTGTGCACTAGTCCCATGTTCATGATGAAATCTTGGAAGGCTTCAGAATCTCTACCTAGCTGTCTAGTGCCTTTTTTTTTTGAAAGAGATCTTATCATATTGAAATCACCTGCAACTATCCAAGGCATATTAGGATATCGTGTTCTTAGATTTTCCAAGGAGGTAAGAAGCTTGAGTTTATCTACTTGCTTCTAAGGTCCATAAACATTTGTTATCATATATGTTTCCTTATCACCTACCGGATTACACACCAAAGATAGATAGTTCCTGGATGCTTCAGCATCCAGGTTTCCAAATTTCTGTGGATCGCACAATGTAAGAATCCCTCCTACCGAGTTATTTGCCTTGACCTCTAAATACTCATACTTGATTAACCATTTATTATGAATTTCTCTTATTTTCTCCATTGAACATTTGGTCTACTGAATAAAGACCATGTTTGGTTTTTCTTCTTTAACTTTGTTACTCAGATTCCTTTGTTTCCTTCTACTACCTAAACCTCTAATGTTTCATGTTGTAAGCTTCATTAAGAAAGGTTAGTAAAGGAATAGCTGGTAGGATATTTCATCTTACCTGAGTTAATCAGTAGTTTTCCACACTCGTTTAGCAGTTCATTCTGTCTTTTCCTTCCTATTTTCCTTCTTGAGTTCTTTGGAGATTGTGCCTATGAGTTCTCCATAGCTTTGACCCCACTTTGCTCCTGGATTTCATGGTTTCTCTTGATACTAGTTCCCTTCAATTGTGCCCTCCATAGAAAGAGTTGTTGAACTCGATCATAGTCTTGTTTTGGCAAGGAGTCCACTCCTTTGTTCTTGCCTTGTTCCAGAAATAGTTCTAGATCCAGATTATCCCTGTCTAGAATCTCTTGTAGTTCATGGTCCTCTGTTCCTGCCTCACTTGGAGTCATCCAATAGTCTTTACTGATTTCCATGCAGCTTAGTAGATCCTCCTTTTGCTGGTTTTTTACTGTGATATCCTCCATTTCAGCTTCTGTTTCCTACTCCTTGGATGCGTTCTCCTTGTCCTGGACTGTCTCCATGTTCTCCTCTACTTCCTTTAGGATTTTGAAACTATTGTGTTTTGTATTTCTGTCTTCACTGCTTTTCTTGTGTGGCTATTTACCCCCTTTCCCTTTGGCCCCAACCTTGGTAAAACCCTCGTGATCTCTATCTAAAGGTGTTTTCCCATTGCCTTCCATATTGTTTGTTGGGTAGTCTCTAAACAGATGGTCATGTACATGACATTTGCGACACCTGAAAGGTATGTGCTTATAGTCCACCATTTGCACCCAATCTTCATCATATACCTCTAAAATTATTGCTTCCAGAAGGGCTCCAGATAGATCCATTTCCACACATATTCAGGAAAAGGAGGTGTATTTACCTTTGAGAGTTGTCTCTGATATCTTCATAAAATGCCCCAACTTGTTGCCTATGGTTTTCAAAGATTCTAGGAGCCAGTAATCCAGAGGTAATGAGTATATTCTGATCCAAACCGGTACAGATGTAAATGTTTCACGTTTCGAAACAAATTTCATCATCCATGGCCGCATGTAGAGTCTTGCCACATCATAGAAATAAGGCCCCCCTTCAAATACTCTGTCTTTGTCCTCTAGGTTCGCGAACACCAGAGTGAAGAAGCCCTTAGAACCCAGATGTAAATGTATTTCTCCCTTTGGCTTCCAATGGATCCTAATCCAGATATGTAAAGCCCTCTCCATTGGCCATAACCCCATGAACTTGCAGATGATCGCGTGTTCTTTCAACATGGTCCCTATGCGCTTGAATCGCAGGATCACTTAATACGGCCCGGGGAATGATGCTCAATTTGGGTTTGCAAACTCCTGTAGTTCTTGTGGAAGTCATTTTTCCATTGCCGCCTCCCTTCTCCTTTTCTTTACTTGTTTCCTATTGATTCCCTTCCTGATCCTGGGATTTGTTTCTTCCAACTGTCTCCTTGCCTCTTGCTTCTGTAATCTTTCCCGACGGTTTTTTGAAATGCTTCCCTCCTGCTTCCTTGCCTCCTTCTGTGACTACCTGACTGGAGGAGGGAGCGGCGCTCCCCCTGCACGTCTTGCCATGGAATCCTAATGAAAAACCCTAGCGTCAACTTCGATTCTAGTTAAAGTTGCAGACCTCCCTCAATTTGAAAACTCCCTTCAAATATAATTTTCCTCTTAGGGTATATATCACTAGCATACATGGCACTCAATTAAAGTCTGAAGTAGAACATTATGAAGCTATCTTGTCTGAGTTTTAGAGAGAGAGAGGTTACAAGGTTATCCTTGGATCTATTATGTCTACGTTTAAAAGGTAACATGATTATCAGTGATCCGAGTCGTTGAGGGCACATGTGTATCTTTTCAGGTCACAATTTTTGCACTAGAGTAGAACGTCTTAAGACTTGAATCTTGCGGACTAGACCTGTGATTGTTCATGGATTTTTGAAGCATTAATTTGAGCCTTCATGTGGAATAACCTCATCATTTTTGGGGCTAATCCAAATGTTTTGAAGCTCTCTTTCCTCAACCTAACCACTGAAGTAACTCAACGATATTGTTCTATGGAAAATTCGTGGTGAATATTTGAGGGTATTTGGTACAATGACCTTTAGGACATTTTATGGAGTCCTAAAGTAGTTTTATAAGTAATAAACTGAGACATCATCGTGGTTACTATGCAAGTTTCAACCTCCTTATTAAGCATTTCTTGCAGATATTATGGCTTGATTGTGAAGGGAATCTTGTGGAGTGTCATTGTTGTGATTAAGGCTTTAAAAATCACTCATTCCATTCAAGTACAAATTGTGCATTCATTTAAGGTATGATTTGTGGAATATATCCAAGACACCTTATGAAACTTTGATGCAAAATCCAAGCTCCTTAATAGAACATGTTACAGACTATAACAAGGGAATTTTGGCATCAATTATCATGGAAGATTATAGATTGTTTTCTCTGCATAAAGGTTTCATTGATACAAGCAAATCCCATTATTTTGTGAACTAATTCAGAGTGTCTCCCTTTTTCGATATATGATTACATTAAGATCCCTGATCAAGTTCAAAATTCATCTACAATGGTGAAAATTAAAGGCATAAGTATTGCTACATTGAGGACAGATAAGAGTAGTGAAGGTAAAAGTTAGTTTTAGACATCTTTAGACATATTTTGGACATCAACAGACCTAAAGGAAATCTTCAGATCTAAGTTACAAAACATAATTTAATTGAAGACATATTGTTGAAAAGAAAATTTATGGTAACTATTGGTCATATGATCTCTAAGCACATTGTTTCTATGGCTTGTGTATTATTGAGCATGATTGATATGCTACTTAGAACTTATGCAGAGAATGTAGAAATATGTACTACTAGAGTGAGTTAATCACATTAGAATGATGACATATAACTGATGATAGGGTTTTGTCATAGAGACAAAGGTTTTTTTTTTTTTTAATCAAAGATATGCGACCTTAGATTATTTGATACATTACATATACGATAGCCAATAGAAATACACGCTGAAAAGATGATTGTGTCCAAATGTTGAGGGTTTATCATTGACAGAATCTGTTGAGAAGTGTTATTAGCTTGTTTGGGCAACTAATGAATGTAGTGCATCTAACTTTCTTATTGAAATAGGGTCATATGGCTAGATGTTTGATAACAAGTTGATGCAATTTGAGCAGAAGATAACTAAGTTTTTATGAAGCTAGGGTTTGATGTACATATCGAGTAGAAGCATATTTGATTAAGTAGAGATTGTATTGTAACTTGTTTATGTATTGATATTGAGCAAAGGAGGATCCAGTCTTAAAAATATGAAATGTGGCCCACTTTCTAAATAGGGTGGTAGGGTGGTGCAAGGTAGGAGAGTGAAGTCTCCTTTAGATTGGAGCTTGGGAAGACTTTAGGGTGGCAAGGTGGTGCTAGGGTAGGTTGGAGCTTGCGCAGGATGTTGGCACATCCTTTCAGATAAAGCTGATAAAATTATGGTGTTGGAGCATCCTTCCAGTCGAAGATGGTAATTTAGGGATTTGGAGCTTCCTTCAAGATAAAGCCTATAAACCTAGGTGTTGGAGCATCCTTTAATTTGGAGTTAATAAACTAGGGGGTTGGAGCCTCCTTCCATTAGTAGCTAGAGAATCTTGGAAGTTGAGCTTCCCATTGATGTAATCTTGAAAAGACCTATATTAAAAGTAGTCAGTGGTTTTTCTCTCAGTAGTGTTTCCACCTAAAAATATCTAGTGTATTGTCTTTGATATTGTGCATTATTGAATGATGTTATTAATTTTTTATGTTTGATCTAATGATAATGTTAATTAATGTTTTGAAGGTTAAAATTAACAAACTAAAGTGAAATATTTATTTTCCCCCCTCTCAGTTTTTCCAACAGACAATTAGGATGACCTTCCCAAATACCTCCAATAAAGACATCCTTTCGGATATCCCTATTTCTGTTAAGCCCTCAATTGAGCCACTTATTATATTAGTTCTATAATGAGATTTGGAGCTAGATGGGTTAGGTTACAATTTCATTTCCCAATTATTTGGTTCCCCACCAAGTTTTATCAAGAACCTACTCATTGGGACAAGTAGGAGGAAAAGGCACAATGACATGAATTGGAACATTGTTTGGGATATTACTATACTGGAGAATTTGTACATCGTATTCATGAAGTGATAGACACACAGGTATGCATGAACATGAAGATGAGGATGCATGAGGACATGCATCATAATTAGTAGGAGGAGATGACGAGCTACACAATTGAGAATTTTTTATGAAATCACCTAATCTATTTTTTATTAATTCTCTTTTTTCCCCAAAATTATCCCTAAAACCATGTACATACACCATGGGAAACTTTAGGTATGACAATGTGTTCACTAGTTTCCTTATCACGTTTATATATTAGAATTAGAGGATGATTTAAGAGTAGTTATATATATATATTATATATATATATATATATATATATATTATATATATATATTTATATATAAATGAAGATGCACTAACTTAAGTTTGTGAAGGTGTAGAACTGATATGATGTGATTGTAGGCATGTGGAAATCATAGGAAGAAATAGGTGGCACCCATGGATTTAACTACATGATATAAATAAGAAACAGTGTTGGTTCAGGTGTTTACAAAGATTCTAGATACATGGGTTTAGCTACTTGCATATTATTCCATGGACGTTGCATACAAGACTGATTACGAGCCGATACGTTCCACGGATCTCATCTGAGTCTGGGAAGAGCGTTATGTGTCTCACAAGTTGTTGTGTTAATTCCTTGAGATATATATGAGATGCCTCAGTGCGTAATAGTTGTTACAACGTCAAGGGAAATTCGATTATTTCTCACATGCTTTCCTTGTTATGTCTACTCTTTATTTATAAATTTGATGTATCATGTGGTAAATCATTTGGTTAAGTGCAGTTTCTAATTTCAGATAGTTTATTGGGACTTAGATTCCCATTCGACCTATAAATATATGTATCCTTAAGCATAGAGACAATACATAAACTATACTATAATATTTTCTAATTGTAATGTAAATCATGCATGTGGATGCGTTGGCTTGTCTGTAGTTGTATCAGAGATTTTTTTAGTTTAGAGGCACAGGCCAAACCCAAAGTTGGGCTTGCTCAAGGTAAGGTCCTACGCTTTGTTCATTTCTTTACATTTCATGTGTTTATTTTCTATAATTTATGTGTTTTGGTTTTATTATAAATTAAGTGTAATCAGCCAAGTTAATTCATGCAAAGTGTTGTCACCCTCTACAAAATGTGTTTTCACCTGTTAAAAGAGGGAAAAATAGAAGATACGTTTGACTCAATATTCCAAGCCACATAAGCACTCAAAGCTAAATTATACCCCCTCCAATGGATAGTGCTTAGAATTTGTTTTCCAATGGTATATGGAACTCCTCAAATGGACTCTGGAATTAAAAGTTAGAGCAGATTGAAGTTACCCTTGAAAAACTAGAAGACAAAGAGAAAATGCCTAAGGGTAAAATCCCGAGTCTTGGCATACTGATGATCCCGTATATTGGCGATTAGAGGTCCAGGGTGCAACGTAACAATGAAATCATTTTGCCTATATGCGATTAGTGATCCTGCACATCGGAGGTCCAAGACATCGAAGCATCAAGAGATCGGCACATCACAATCAACGATCAAACATGTCACGCCCTTTCAAAGTTGCAATATCGCATAGAATTTTGATTGCAATTAAATTCACCTGGGATTTAAGCCTTTAATGTTAAAGTGCCAAGAATGCCCTTAAACATTTAGCAATGGGAATCAATTGCAAAACAAGAAGAGGGCTGACATTTTCTCTCTCCTTGAGGGGGCCAAGCGACTAAACATCATTGTATCCGATAAATGAAACGTGGCTACCCATAATTGGTTTCGATACATGACACTTTGCAGCATATGCTTGGTTCCAATAAGGGACATGGGGAAACTGATGTCGACATGATGTGGTAGTATGGTGGACACGTGGCAGGAAAATTTGGTGTTTTGAGGGGTCATAAGGTGCCAAAACAGGGCAACATAGGTCACCACTCACAATGTGACACATGGAAGAGGATGACATCACATTGGCGATTGACGATCAGAGGATGATCATTGTCGCTCCTATTGAAACCTCTGATTGTGATCTATCGATAAAGGGACTCTAACACAGGGGCTATCCTGTGGTTGCATAAAGAGCCAAAGATCCAAGGGCTTAGAGTAGAGGGTGATTGACAATCACTAATAGGCGAAATAACGCATCACTCCATAGTGCAACCTCCTATTAAGATCCTTCGATAAGGGGGCTCTCGTTTCATGCTAGCACATGGTTTAGAACAACTTAAAGGACTAGGGGTGCCTAACCATTTACAAAGGAAAATAGTCCCTAGAAAAGAGCCCCAAAGCCCGAGCACCTTAAGGCTAAGCACCTAGTCATAGCCCCTGATCATATGAAGAAAAAGTACTGAAAGGGTTCAAAGCAAAAGGGGTCTAAGGGGATCAGAACTTGTTGTTTCACAATGTTTTGTAGTGTTTGTTGAAAATGAAACAAGATGATGGAGCTTAGTGAAAAGAAGTTGCCTTCACTAAGTGGGCCCGCAGGCTATTTTTGGTGCAAAGTCTATTTTTAGACTATGTCTATTTTTAGACATATGG
>APFE031420226.1:123040-195208 GCA_000404065.3 Pinus taeda | reverse complement strand
AATAACATAAAGATAATAGCACCCAATGCATTAGTGCTCTGCTTATGAAAACTATAGCTATCAGGCTTAGTTTCTCAATTAGATAACTTTGGATCAAACAATAGTGCAAGTTCAAAGGTATCCTCTCAAAATTCTGGACTTGTTTCTTGATGCATGAAAGATGTTTAAATAACCTATTAATATTACAAAAATAGTAAACTTAAAATAAAAGTATAAAAAAAAGCTTCAACAAACTAAGCTAAGATAAAGGAAAACTACATTAGTGATCTATTGTAACAATAAGTCATGACTATGCTTTAGATTGATTGTTCATCTTCTCCCTGAGATTATATATGTCTGTGAGTGGCTTCAGCTGGGGGGGGATGTATCGGTTGCATGCACATTTGTCCCGTAAAAACTGCATCGCTAAGCGCTGGAAGAAATTGTACCATTGCATTCGAGAGACACCTCAACACGCGCCAATGACTATGAGGCTACACTAGAAAATACCAATAACTTTCAAAATTCGCTTGTGATAAACTTTCAATTTCTTGAACCTTGTTTTTAGATGTTTCTTGCCAAGACTGTTTTAAAGTTTTGACATCTGGCATGGTGTCCTTTGGGAATTCCTGAATTAGATTGGCTTGCAATAAGATATCTATAATGTATTCAGTGAAATTTGAGGCAAGATTTATGGCTCTAATAATATCCATTTCTGGCCATTTCATTTTGATCCCCTAGTCACTGAAAATGATATCCTTCTGTGATTCTTCAATTTGAGGAAGATCAAATGGTGTTCCTTGAGAACTCTCTTGCCAATATATATACTCAAAAATTTTCTCTTCAATATCTTCATAAAGCATCCTCATATCAGATAGTTGGTTTTCTAAAGAATTGCTAGTCTTTGACAAGTCATGAATTCAATCCCATTTGTGCCAAAAGATAGCCTGCTTCTTTGTTAGGGGTATGTCCAATTCTCATGCCTCCTTGTGAGCTTCATTTATCTTTGGATTTTCCCTCAGTTGGTTTATCCTTTGTTGCAATTGCAATATCTTTTCATCCTTGTCCTTCACTTCATATTCAAATTGTAGCTTTAAATCATTAGTGATTTTCTGTAACTCGGTAATATTTTCTTGTCATTTTTGCTCAATCACTTGCTTTTCAATCTGGTAAATGTGTTTTAATTGAACAATCTTTCGATATTTTTCTTTCATTAGCAATTGTATTTTTCAAGGTTTAACAATAGTAGCACTAGTGTAATCTCTATTGAATTGAGATAATCTCTTCAATTCCTCATCGAGGGATGTTTGAGATCCTTTCCAAAAAACTTGAAAATTAGTCTCATTTGTAACCAGTGCTTGCGATTTCTCTAACTTTATTTTCTTCCTTGACCTGCTCATTACTGCTTTATGTTTGAATAGTAAAGTACATCCAAAGGAGGGATTTATTCAATCCTGAGGACTATCTCAGCAATACGATACATATAAATTATTTCCATAACATCGGCAATAGTTGATTGATTGACAATCTCAACATTAATGTTATTCTCAGGAGTTTTAGGAATAGTATTCCCTTGGGAAACCTCAATAGTAAACGAGGTTGTACATGTAGTTTATGGAACCTTTTCTATCTCTGTGTTGATTATAACCTGTTCTTCTTGTATATCGGCCGAGATACCTATAATCCGAGTTTCTTTTGTTGTCAAAACATGGTTGAACTCCTCCAATACTTCATCCAATTTGTTCTCCTCTTTAATTTCTCTTGTTTTCTCAACAACTATAGTAGTTGTTTCAAAGACTCAGAAAATAATTGGAACTTTTGAAGAGGAAGTTGATGCATCTAAAACTTCTGAGCTTTGTTGAAATTTTTTTAACAGGGATTCTGGAAAATTGGATATTATTTACTGACGATATTGATTGAATCTAATGAATTTGTTAAGACTTAGGAAATTTGATGCTAATTTTTTGACCATATAATAATCTGGAACCATTTCAAACAAATCATTGAACTTGTCAGGCTTTCTTGAAAATGGTGTGAGCTTAGCCTCTGATGTAACATCTTTCACTACACCATTAGGGTCATATGGCTTGTTTAATATGGTTGGAAAACTAAAGGCTTTTAATTCTTCAATTTAAACTCAGAAATTCTTGAAACTCTCTAATAAGTAGGTACCGTAGGGGATAGGAAAACATGGTTAGGCACATTTATTGGCATGTTTAAGTACTTTAGATAAGCCCTTACCAACTGTTTCATAAGAGACTTATTTTGCCAACAATTTATCTAGGACAAAAAGGGCTAAACATGAGGATGGGCAAGGCTACCAAAAACCCAAATGTAAGTAAATGACTCTTCCCCAAATGACTTTCCTATAGGTGTTAAGCCTTTATTGACTTATGTAGTAAATCTAGGGGCTTTTCTGCAAAATACCCTTGGTGGACATGGAGCATGACCTCGTGATAGGTTTTGTAGAAGTGATCATGGTATTTGGTTTGCTAAAGGATATCGAGATAAACAGATATAGGACTAGGAAATTGGTCTGTCCATTTCTATCCTAGAGATGGAAAATCATAAGAAAAGAAATTGTGTCCATGACATAGGCACTCATAAAGAAAGGCAGGGCCATTATTTCAAGAACATTGCACTTTTGTTTGTAATTGAGGATTTGAGTGGTCAAATTGTTGGATAAAATAGTCATCTAGTCCATGATCTAGCCATCAAGAAAGGCTTCTATCAATGGCACCCATTCTTTAGAGAATTTCCACGTATTTGGATAACCATAGAGGTGACGTAACATAGCAGAAATATGAGAGAAAAGGCCAACAATAGAGGCTAATGAATGCATACCCTTTTCCTCTCACTAGTGTTTGTTTGGGTCCCTTCTCCATTCTCCGATCAGCTCTGCATGGTTCATATTATCGTTCATGAATTTTTGGACGAATTGTGTATCATATTTCTTCTAAGGTTGAGATAGATGATACATTTTCCTTAAATCCTCAACTTTAAAAGACCCAATAATTGTCTTCATTGGAGTTATAAACGTTCTGTTTGTGATGTCCAGATGGTTAACAACCCATCTTACCATATCTGTATAGGGTGGAATTTTGGGGCGGGCAACAATTCTGTGAGGAAATGAATTGGCCACATCATTCCATGCATCATTGTTACTTGGAGGAGACAGTAGGAGCATGTTTCATAATTATTCTCAGTTTTTGATCCTCAAATAGTTTGTATATTGCCTTCTAGGAGGTATAACCTGCATCTGGAGTGCATGTTGTATCTGTAAACAATGGGGAGATGTTCAACACTTCTTTAGGGGGAAAGACTAGTTCTTGTTATATTACAGACTTCTTCGTCACCTTGATTATTCTTCACATGTCCTTTAACTGCTCTTTATTAGAACTTACTTGTAAAGAAATGAACCAAGATAAGTAGCAAGAGATTTGAAAGATGAAAAGAGTCATATCAATTCAATTCAAGTTTCATGGAAAATCATTTCACAATAACTCAAAATTATTATGAATCATAACAAAGAAAGCTTGAAATTAGTACTATGCATGGTGGTCATTTAATTTCCAAACACTTGTTCACATGATGCCGACATTTGTCATTATATCAGAAAATGTTTCATTGGCATTTGGTATCGGGTGATATTAACATAACTCAGTAATCTACGATTTCAGAAAAACATATAGATGCGGGATCTATATTCATTAAATACTTGAGTTTTAACAGAATGCAATATCGACATCCATCAATTGAGGGAATGCGATACCAACATTTGACGGATTGTGATATTGGTTTTCAACATTTCACATTTTATATTTTCAATATTTCACATTTTAGCATTTCGCTATTTCGCATTTCAACCACTCACTATTTCGCAATCGTCTTTTCGCAATTAGCTTTTTGGAATCAGCGTTTTGTTGTTTTGTTATTCTTTGAAATTGCCGACACTACATGTAGATTTTAATAAGACTAATCCTTTTATGATATATTTTTTCTATTTGTGATTATTTCGAGATTTGTAAGAATAAAACTACAAAAGGATTCCTAAAAGTTTTTATTCCCTTTTCACAAACTTTCTTGTTTTATTCAAAAATAAAAGAGTAAATATAAAACTTATCCTATTTTATCTAAACAACAAAGGATCCTATCCTAAAAACGTAAAAGGGTCCCCATTATTATTTCTCCTAAGTCTAAAGATAATGGAGGATTGTTGAGCACCAAAACAATTGGTGATGCACGAGATGAAACAATTAATCTCTATAAGATGATAATCTTTATCAAGTAATTTGTTTAGAAAGTTTAAAAATTATTGAAATCTAGATTGATATAGATAAGTTTGAAATGAAATAATTCATTTTATCGTAAATTTTCTCAAGGTTTGTGATAGATGAAAATCTTTTTTTGTGTAAATCAATCACTAATAGGTTGAAAGGATAAAGTGAAAACTATTAGAAGCTTAGCGTATTGAATAAACTTATTAGTCATTGGTAGAGCCATTGCTACCGATAGATGTTCATAGCCTTGACAGGGTTACCATTTAACCATAATGAACTAGTATCCCATCCATATTATAATAACATTCTTTAGAGCCAATCAGTTTCCTTTTTCATTTCTTTTTATATTATTTATTTTTTTACTTTAAAGTCGTTATCCTGGTTTGGTAACCATAAAACGATAATTCCATTCACAAGTAGTAGTAAATTTGAACAAGTTGACTCGCAATGAAATCTCTTGTCTCAAAGTCTGGTCACTAAGAGCCAATATCTTGTTTCAGTTTCTAATAGTGATAATGTCAATTTTATTAGCTTCCTATGATCATGGTAAGCAATCTCGTAATGAGGCCTCTTAACTTTTAACTTTTTTATATTTTTTAAGTACACTATGGAATTTCTTAAAATAAATGGATGGGGAAGTTTGATTTACTCTTTACTAGTCCTGGATGACTTCTTTAAGTAAAATATGCTAAAGACTTCATAGTAATTTCTTCTTTTATAAAGATAACTTTTCAAACCAATTCACAACAAATAGATTTTTTAAAGAGTTTAAAACCAAACTATTTCAAAAGTAAATGATTATCTTATTTGAAAGCCTTAAAATAGATTCATTACTTACATTCCAATTCAAATTTTTGCTTTCTACATTGTCTGTTAAATAAGTTTAACAATAAAGAAAGAGAAACATCCAGTGTGCTTTTCAAAAGCATAGTACTTCTAATAACAAAAGGAAATGATACATAAAGGTATTTACATATTGTACAAAAGAACTCATGTTCTTTCAAGAAAAATATTTTTTGAGTATAAGTCCATTAACATGAAGAGTTTCCTTCTTCCCTTGTAAATCTTCCAAGATGGAAGTTGATGGAGCTATCTTTTCAAAAATCTAAGAGGGACCAAGCCAGAGTTTTTGAAATTTTGATGTTTTCCTTTGTCCTCATGCACTTTATCCCATTTCAAAACTAAGTCTCCGATTTGAATTTATATTTATCTTTGACTGAATCGACATCAAATGAAGATTTGACTAATTGTTGATTGTGGGGATGGACTAGCCTAGCTTTATTTATTTCTTCTTCCAACTTAAGGATTTGAGGCATTTGTAATTGTAAATAAGAAGAAGGTTTTTCTTCAATAAATTGAACTAAGGGTGATGAAGGGAGAGCTAGATTTGGAGGTAGGATAACTTCTTTCTCATATACCAAATCAAAAGGAGAAGTACTTGCAGAGGTTTTATCAGTTATTCTATCAACCCATAAAGGAAATATTAAAGCTTTTTGTGACTTCTTTTGATTTTGATCAATAGTTCGTTTGATGATCCTTATATGACTTTTATTAGTGGATTATGCTAAGCCATTTCCCTTAGGGTAATAATTTCCAGAATAATTATGCTTGAATCCTCTCTTTAAAGAAAATTTCAGTCATTGCATTTCCAGAAAAATAAGAAGCATTGTAAAAAATAAGAGCAGGAGGGATACCAAACCTGGTAATAATAAATTGACCAATAAATTCAAAGATGCTCTCAGAATTGGCTAGCTTAAGAGGTATTTCCTCTACCCATTTCATAGAATAATCTGTTGCAATCAAAATGTACCTATGTTGTTTGGAAGAATGAGGAATGATCTCACCTATTATGTATAGTCCCCATTGCTCAAAAGGTGGTTCGATGTTGACTGGTTTCAAGACCATGGAAGGTTTCCTCTGTCTTCCTAAAATTGTTTGACAATTTTGCATCTTTTTACATACATGTGGGTATCTTTGAATAAATTTGACCAGTGGTATCTAGCATGCAAAATTTTGTGAGTCATTTTATCTCCACTATAATGTCCACTTTTCGGTCCATCATGAAGTTCCTCTGTGATTTGTTAAATATTACATGTTACTTCATATATTTATGTATCATTCATTCCTGTGACTAACCTGTAAAAACCTTGATCTTTTACAATTTTCGCGAGTTTGATTTCTAGATCATATTATTGTAATGCAGTAACCTAGTTAACTCTTCTTTCTCCTTACCCCTTTTGAATAAGAAATTTCCTCACTATTGAGAAAGGAACAATAACTTTAACATGACTTTTTAGGAGAAATGGTCTAAAATATTTGATATCTTTGTAAACTGCAAAGGCTTTCTTTTCTACTCCCGAATAATTTAATTCAACTCCTTGAAAATTTCAACTAAAAAAAGCAATATGAGCTTCAACTTTATGCTCATTTGGTTGTGTTAAGACCACTGCATATTATAATTCATAGGCAAAGTTATATAAAACAAATTGATCAGAAAAATTGGGAGTTGATAGAGAAGTGGCATCAATTATAGCTTGTTTTATTGCTTTAAATGCTTCTCTTTCATGATCACACCATTTAAAAAGTGAATCTTTTTTTATCATTGTTTGTAATCGTAGGACAATTTGAGAAAATCTGGTGACAAATCTCTTAAAAATTATTGATTTGGACAAGAAAAGATTGCGTTGATTTTTTTGGTATGTGGTAATGGAATTTTTGAAATTATTTTAATTATTTCTAGATCAATACAAATTCCATGTTTGGATACAATGAAACCATAGCGTTTACCTTCACTAAGAGCAAAAAATGATTTCATGGGGTTTAGAGAAATTCCATAGCTTCTACATCTTTCAAAGATCTATTTTAAATCATGAAAGTGATTATTTCTCTTCTTTGAATATATGGTAATATCATCAAGATATACTAGAACAATTTTATTAATCAACCCTTTGAAAGCAATGTCCATCGCTCTCTGTAGCGTAGTTCCTGCATTCATTAATACAAAAGGCATTTTCTGATATGCATATGCTCCCCACTTTGTTCTGAACATAGTTTTTAATCGATCTTTTGGATGAACAAGGATCTGATTGTATCTTGAAAATCCATCTGAAAAAGACATTACTTCAGAACCAGCAAGTGATTGTAGAACTTGTTCCATTGATGGGAGGGCAAAATTGTCTTTTTGACATACCTTATTAAATTTTTAAAACTAATACAAATGTGAATATCATCATTCTTCTTTCTACCCGGTACAAGATTGGAAACCCATTTGGAATGTCTTACTAGAAATATGATTTTGTATTTTAAAATTTTATTCAACTCGCTTTTAATTTGAGTTTCCAGATTCGGATTTATCTTCCTAAGTTTTTGATGAATGGGTTTAACATCTAGCACCATTGGTATAATGTGTTGAATTATGGAGGCATCGTAATTTTTTAGAGCTTGATAATTCCAAGAAAATATATCTTTATATTTCTTTAACAAATGAATAAATGCATTTCTCTCTTCAGATGAGAGACCGAGACCTAAGTTAATATTTTGGTGTTTTATATTAGATCCTAGGTTAACTAATTCAAATCTCAAACTTGAACTTTGAAGTTTGCAGTTGTTGACCTTTTTAAATCTATCTTTAAGATCATAAAGATCCTCAAGCTTAACTACAAGTTTTGGTAGAGAATTTTTTTCATTTGATTTATTCAATTGAAAATCATGTTAATCCTCATCAATTACTTGGTCAAGATAGGATTCTTCAGATGATAAAAAGACTAGGATATCTCTATCATCATTGAATACTCGCCAATTGGTAAAATTATTGGCAATGGATGGGCGAAAAATCAACTCTATAGAAAATCTGTCTAGACTAAAACCTTCAGGTGGGATTAATTTACATTCAACGTTGGCCAAAATATCATTAGTGGTGTCTTGTATTCTTGGTATTGGAGAAATATTGAATGCTACAAAATGTGAAGTAATATTTTGAATTAAGGATTGATAATTCCTAAGGTGATTTGAAACACAATGGATATTGTTTCTGACTTGTTTTATTATTATTTCAAAATCACCAAATATTTGAAGATATTTAACACCAAGATTTATCACTTTATACAATCCTTGTACTAATGCTTCATATTCTGTGATATTATTATTATATTCTAATTCTAGCCTACATGCTAGCATAGTTTTTCCACTAGTAGGGCTTATTAATATACATCCAGCTTCTGCACCTTCAATAGATTTAGAACCATCAAAATAAAGCTTCCAAAGTAAATATTCATGTTTATTTACAACAATATCTACAACATTAATACACCTAGTCAAATTTGTTTGTGAATAAGTTTCAATTTGAGAAGAAACAAAGCTGGCTAAAAAAGGAGATTCATAAGTTGTAAAACTTCCAAAGAAAGATTCCGAAGAATAATTGCCAAGGATGTTATTAGTAAAAACTATAGCCTCATTCTCTTCATCCAAATCAGTAACTAAGTGTTTCATATGCTTTTCTCTATCTACCCAAATTTGATTTGGTTTGTTGTTCTAAGGAAACCAGATATGTGACCGATCTGTGGTGAAATAACAATGTAATTTCTCATACCAATCCCTACTTAACATAAGACCATAAATTCAACAATATGAGCAATCAAAAGATCAATAATATGACAAACATGTGAATTTGAGTATAATCTTATTAAAAACAAAAAATTATCCTACGACCTTGACTTTGCTTCTATCAAATTGCACAATTTACACTACATATTTTTCAAGTGTTATGTTTAGTTTGAGACAAATTGAATATGCTATTATATTTGAAGAAGCACCTGAGTATATGAGATAATTGTGAACATTTTTATTGAAAATCTCAAAGGTTAATAAAAAAAGAGGAGTATGAGAATTGGATCGATCTCCAATTAAAATTTCATTTCAGGCATCAATCTTGTTAGGAGTATCATTTGGAGGCTTTCCTTTTCCTAATGAGGCTTTTGCAGTTGGCAAAGGAGTTTTAAGGACAAAATTTAATTATTTGAGAAAAAACTTTTGATGTTGCTTAAGCTTACTTACCTCATACGTGGAAATATTAGCTTTTACTTTCTTCATATCTTCCACAGTATTATACTATATATCTTTATAAAAAACAATAAGAGTTTTTTATGTAGAAGGAGAATTAGAAGAGGACGGGATGGATTCAATAGATTTGGGAGGAGATTTCTTCATTTTATTTTTATCCTTATTGACAGGAGTAACTGCTCTTTTTTTTCACTTGAAGAAGGTGAATCAATGGATTTTTTACTCCTAGTCTCTAAAGGTAAGGCTTCTTCCTTTTCCTGATTTTCCAATGTAGTGAGTATGAAATCTCATAATCCATGTGTTTCGACCAACTCTTGTTATTCTTGGAATTCATCAACAAATAATGTTGTTTCTTCTTCTTCCTCCTCTTGATCAGATTCAACATTTGATATGACATTAGGAGGTTGAGGGTTTGATGTGTGGGGTCTACTGAAATATTGGAAAGGTTTTTTAGAAGACTCAACTACCTGTTGTTTTATATCTACCATGTGACTTGACATATATTTAAGAACCTTTCATAATCCTTCCAGATCATAAGGATATCTAGTAGTTTTATTACTTGGTTCCTCTTTGAAAGTCACTTTCTTAGATTTTCTCTCTTCTAGAGTAGTTTTCTTTTCTAAGGAAAGAAACATTTTTTCTACAATTACAGACTCTTTCATATTATCAACTAAAGTAGCCCTATTAGCCCTGTCTACAAAAATTGCGATATTACAAGGAAGAGAAATAATATACCACTCAATTTGAACATTGACACCACGTTTAGAGGTATCTGGAATTTTATTTAAGAATTTGTTAAACCTAGAATTGAAATCTTTAGTTTTCTCTTTGGGGATAGATTTAAGATTGGATAGATCATTGGTTAGAGTAACAGTTGTGTGATCATCACCAAACATTGTCAAAAAATGTTCTCCAAATATATCCGAACTAGTGATAGATGCTAGTGGTAATGAGAAGTACCATGAACCTGCATATCCTTCAAGGATGTATAGGAATAATCTCAATACACGGTCTTCTTCTACTACTCCATTTAGATTAATGGAGAGCATAAAATTATGGATATTTTCTTGAGTAGGAAGTCCATCATGAGGATTGAACTTTGGTAACCATCTTTCATGATGCTTAGGTAGAGGATGGATAGTTGTTGTCATCTGAACAACCCTAGGACTAGTTCAGGGTCTAGCTGGAGGTGGGTTTTGTTGCCTACCTACCATTATAAGAAATTGAATATAATAAGTTGTAGTAGTAGGAGAGGTTGAATGTGTAGAATAAGTAGCTCATGCGCTAATACTACTCGAACTAGTACTTGGTAGTTGGGGATAGGCGATAAGGATGAATGGCTTGCTTGGATGAGAAGAAGTTAATGAGGCAGAATGAAATAAAGGTGTTTTTGGTGGAGATGAAAAGAAAATATTTCTAATGGATGATTGAAATTCAAACTTTTAGGTTTTTCTTTGGTGGGAAGGTAACGAAAACTCAAATGGACTTATCTTGAATTTATCACTTTGAGAACAAGTCAAAATATGTGAATTGGGGAACATTGATGATACATTACCTTAAGATAACTTAGAATGTTGAGTATTTTCTTGGGAAATAGATATTCCTTCTAATTTTTCAATTAAATTCTAAACTTTAGGTTACTCTTGTAAAGGAGGTTGATCGATCGTCTTAGGGTATTTACTAGGAGATTTAGTTACAACTTCTGGTCTAAGGGTATGATATTTGAAGTGAGATTTGGAAGTCAGGGGAGATTTTGAGGGTGATTGACTCTTCAGATGGCATTTTGATTTGGGATTAGATTTTATTTTCATTCATAGTCAGGGGTCCTCCTTCTAGCGCCAAAAATGTTGAAGGTTGGAACTTGACTGTCTCAACGTCAAGGAAAACCACCTCGTCGAGAGCTTAAATGAACTCCTTTTCCATTGAAATCGGTGGGTCCGACTAGGTATAAAGGGACCAATTTTGCATTTTAAAGAGAGTTAATATAGTAATAGAATGAAAACTAATGAAATGATTTTATAGATAATGATAAAATTACTAAATAAACTTATTCTACTTATTTCCCGAGATAGTAAATCTTTGTATGTGATTCAAAGAACGATTTCAAAAAGTATATAACAATATAGATCATTCAATAGTTTGATGAAAAGAAATCTTATGTGATAAACTAAATTAATTAAATAGTTAATTAATTTATTTGGTTAAAACTCAATCACATAAAAGATCTTGCTATCTTATACATAATCACAAATCATTTAATTATGCACATCAATAGTGATAATGACTGATTGTTTTCAAAGCATTTATATAATGAAATAACACATAAGATATTCACTATATAATTCAGTGATACATAACAATAACATAAATATAATAGTACCTGATGCATTAGCGCTCTGCTTATGAAAAAGATAGCTTTGAAGCTTAGCTTCTCAATTAGATAACTTTGGATCAAAGAAAAGTGCAAGTTCAAAGTTATCTTCTCAAAATTCTAGACCCCTTTCTAAATGCATGAAAGGTGTTTAAATAACCTATTAATATTACAAAAATAGTAAACTTAAAATAAAATTCTTCAAAAAATCTTCAACAAACTAAGCTAAGATAAAGGAAAACTAAATTAGTTATCCGTTGTAATAAGAACTCATGATTATGTTAGATTGGTTCTTCATATACTCTTTGAGATTATATATGTCTGTGAGTGGATTCAACTGGGGGGATGTACCGGTTGCATGCTCATTTGTCTCATAAACATTGCATCACTATGCGCTGGAAGAAATTGTACCATTGCATTCGAGAGACACCTCAACACAAGGCACTGACTATGAGGCTTCACAAGAAAAATTCCAATAAATTTCAAGGTTCTCTTGTGATAAACTTTGAATGTCTTGAACCTTGTTTTTAGATGTTTCCTTCCAAGATTGTTTTAAAGCTTTGACATTAGGAAATTTTTCCTTTGGGAACTACTGAATTAGATTGCCTTGCAATAAGGTATCTATAATGTATTCGGTGAAATTTGAGGTAATAATTTTGGCTCTGATAATAGCCATTTCTACCTGTTTAATTTTGATGTCCCAGTCACTGAAAATTATATCCTTCTATGATTCTTCAATTTGAGGAAGATAAGATGATCTTCACTGAGAACTCTCTTGCCAGTCTATATACCTAGAAATTTTCTCTTAAATATCTTCATAAAACATCCTTAGATCAAATAGTTGGTTTATTAAAGAATCATTGTTCCTTGACAAGTCATGAATTAAAGCCAATTTGTGACAGAAGATAGTCAGTTGCTTTGTTATGACTATGTCTAGTTCGGATGCCTCCTTGTGGACTTCATTTATCTCTAGATTTTCCCTCAACTGGTTTATCCTTTGTTGCAATTACAATATTTCTTCATCTTTTTCCTTCACTTAGGATTTAAATTGTAGCTTTAAATCATTAAAAGAAATTGTAACTCGGTAAGATTTGCTTGCCATTTTTTGTCAATTGCTTGCTTTTCAATCTAGAAAGTTTGTTGTAATTTAAAATTCCTTTGACCTTTTTCTTTCATTAGGAGTTGTATTTCTACAGCTTTATCAATAGTAGCACTATCTTAAGCTCCTACAATCTAAGATAATTTATTCAATTCCTTGTGAGGAGCTATTTGATGTCCTTTCCTAAGAACTTTAAAAGGAGTCTCATTTGTAACTAGCGCTTTTGATTTCTCTAACTTTCTTTTCGTGGCTCATTACTGCTTTATGCTTTGGACTGGAAAATTCATCCCAAGACGAGATTTGTTCAATCCAGTAGGGAAAGAAAAATTATTTCCATATCATTGAAAATAGTTGATTGATTGACAATCTCATCATTAATGTTATTCTTGGGAGTTTTAGGAATAGTATTCCCTTGGGAAGCCTCAATAGTAAAGGAGGTTGCCCCTGTAGTTTCTGGAACTTGTTTTGTCTCTCTGTCGACTGTAACATGTTCTTCTTGTATATCGGTCAAAAAACCTGTAACCCATGTTTCTTCTATTGTCAAAACACAATTGAACTCATCCCATACTTCATCCAATTTGTTCTCCTCTTTAATTTCATTCGTTTCCTCAACATCTATAATAGTTGTTTCAGAGAATTGGGAAATAATTGGAGCTTTTGAAGAGGAAGTTGATGCATCTAAAACATCTAAGTTGCGTCAAAATTGTTTTAATTGTTTTAATAGGGATTCTGGAAAATGGGATGTTCTTTGCCAACAATATTGATTGAATCTAATCAATTCGTCAGGACTTAGACGATCTGCTGCTAATTTTTCTACCATATAATACTTTGGAACAATTTCAAACAAATCATCAAACTTGTTAGTCTCACTTGAAAATGGTTTGAGCTTAGCCTATGTTGTAACATATTTCACTACGCCATTAGGGTCATATGGCCTGTTTAGTATCGTTGGAGAACTGAACGCTTTTAATTTTTCAATTTCAACTAAGGAATGCTTGAAATTCTCTAATGCGTAGGTACCACAACGGATATGAAAACATGGCCACATGGGTTTCTTGGCATCTTTAAGAACTTTATTTAAGCCCTTACCAAATGTTTGATAAGTGACTTCTTTGGCCAAAATTTATCAAGGACAAGAAGGGGAAAAACCTGAGGATGGGAAAGGCTACCAAAAACTTGAATCTAAGTAAATGACTCTTCCCAAAACCACTTTCCTATAGACTTTAAGTCTTTCTTGGCTTATGTAGTAAGTCTAGGGGCTTTTCCGCCAAAGACCTCTTGGTGGATAGGGAGCATGCCCTCATGATAGATTTTGTAGTAGTGATCATGGCATTTTGTTTCCCAAAGGATATCGAGATAAACAAATATAGGACTAGGAAATTTGTCTGTCCATTTCCATCCTAGAGATGGAAAATCATAAGAAAAACAAATCGCGTCCATGACATAGGCTCTAATAAAGAAAGGTGGATCCATTCTTTCAAGAAAATTGTTCTTTTGTCTATAATTGCAGATTTGTGTCATCAAATTGTTGGATAAAATAGTCGCCCAATCCATGATATAGCCATTAGCAGAGGCTTCTATCAATGACACCCATTCTTCAGAGAATTTCTGCGTATTTAGATAACCGTAGAGGTGACATAACATAGCAACAATATAAGAGAAATGGCGAACAATAGAGGCTAATGAATACATACCCTTATCCTCTTGCTTTTGTTTGTTTGGGTCCCTTCTCCATTCTTTGATCAACTTCGTAGGGTTCAACTTCTCTTGCATGAATTTCAGGATGAGTTACATATCATATTTCTTCTGAGGTTGAGGTAGATGATACATTTTCATTAAATCCTTACTATAGCTTTAAAAAACCTAATAATTGTCTTCTTTGGAATTATAAATGTTATGTCTATAATGTCCAAATGGTCAACAACCCATCTTACCATATCTTTATATGGTTTAATTTTGGGGTAGGCAACAATTCTGTGAAGAAATTAATTGGCCACATAATTTGATCTAAAATTGATCTAAGACAATTATTAAGGTATTACAGACTCATGTGCATGGATGTGTCTGTGTTATTTTATGCAACGGATCGATAAGATTGTGAAATACAGAGACACTGAAGCAGTTAAAGAAAACACAATAGGCAAACATATAAACACAACAAGTTTAATAAGGAGTTCACCCAATACTCCTTGGCTATGTCTCCTGGTCTAGCCTTCAATGGTGGCCTCGCTATTATGTTTTCAAAGTAGAGATTTTGCAACAGTGAGCTCAATTGATTCTCACACATAGATATAAATCAGCAAGACTGTACTTGGATCCCCTAAGTCCCTGGAGTACACCAACTCTCCTTACTAACTCTCAACCTCTATTGGTCATAGTAGTGTGAGCCCAATCTGAGACTCATACATGACAAGAATTACAGAGGAGTGCGCTTGAACCTCTCAAGCCTTCTCTGGAGTGCACAGACTCTCTAACTCTCTTTGTCTCTGTCTTAACACTGGCTCGATGCTGCCTTTACTTCTGCAGGTTAGCTCGGCTTCTTCTCTCTGCTCTCTACTCTTAGCTTTCTTCCTCTTAACTTGCCTGCCTCTCTCTCTATCAATTCATGGATTTAAAGCCAATCTGCTTTTTAACTGCTCGTTTCCGCTTCCCAGCTTTTCGACTCCTCTGCCTCTGTCCATTCGAATTCCTCTGTCCTACATCATCAGTCACTATATAATGCCTCACAAGGAGGTGGTCACCTATTTCATAACGGATGAGTGTCAGTTCTCTTGGACATACTCGAAACGACCCTTTTTTACCATTAACTCCAAGAATGCTTGTGAAACACGATCTCCTACCAATGCATCGTCCATATCGGACTTCAAATCCTATACAACTCTACCTGTTAACCTCGTCAAATCCGGTCATCCGTCGGAATGCGTCTCCATCATTGGTCTAGAGCCTCCAAATCCTATGGTCATCGTCCATATCAGGTGGATAAGTAACATGATGTTTATCCGTTTGATGTGAGCAGTTTTCTCTCTCTACTGCCAGACACGTGGTAACCATTGTATGGCATTGGGAGGGACTCGGCTGTAACCACTTATCGCTCGAAGCCCTTCTGATATCCTGTCGGTTTTGTGGGACCCTACTTCTAACGGAACTGAAGTGATATTCGTTGCATTTTATGATTTTTCGGGTCCGGGTGCTTGTGGCCTTTCCTTCTTTAATGGGTTTTCCCTGCGATATGCGATTAGCGACGTCGCTAATCACATATCAGAAACTACCCCCGTTTCTCGAAATGGCCTTCGGATTTGCTAACTTGTGATAGCACACGTTACTATGGGCTGACAATCTGCGCAGTTGACCGACGGTCCTCGATGCTTTGCGTTGATCACAAATTGCAACTGTTACGAGGATACCTCCGATAAGCTTGATCTTTATAAGACTTTGAAAATTTGGCATGATTTTTAAAGAGTTCATGAAAACTTAGAGAGTTCTAGGATCCAATTTGGATCACGACCTTCCCACTGAAAAAGTTTTTGGACCACCAAAAGTTGGTTTTTAAGCATCAGTCAAGTGAGGGTGTAAATTCCTCGCTTGCCTAATTTCTATCCATTTCTCACTACTTCGTTTTGAACCTTTGAGTCCAATCTTGGGTACTCAACATCCCCTCTGCGCGTAGTTCTCACCTTCTTGTCCAGAATTGTATCTTCCTGTAATTCATTGATATATTCAGGCAACAGATCATTAATAGAAGGCAATTGGCTTTTCTCTTCGGTATCTTCAATCAATGAAGGTTCAAATAGTCCCAAGCTTTCTGCATTAACTACCGAATAGATGTGCATGTAAGCTAGCAAATCAAGGTGAAAAGCAATCTCGCCAATTTTCTCAAGTAGCTTGAAAGGTCCATACCTTATTGGCTTCAGCTTCTTACCTTCACCTTGCATTTTGTCTTTGTTGATATACAGCAAGATTTGATCACCAACTTGGAAACTATGCTCAATCCGATGCTTATCATGCCTTACCTTGTACTTGGCTTGGCTCCTTTCCAGCTATTCTTGTACTGCCTGGTGAATCTCTTGGATTTGTTCAATGAACTTGGTTTCCTTGTCCACATCACTGTGTCCATGAACCGCTATGTTTTTACCAAAGACAAAATCCAAGGGAGACCTTGGTGTGAAACCAAAACAAGTCTCAAAAGAAGATCTCTGTGTAGAAGAATGTTTAGCATGGTTGTAAGCATGTTTCACATAACATAAATGTTCATCCCAAAGCTTGGGGTGCTTGCTGTAATAACCTTTGAGCAACTGGTTTGTATTCCTATTGACCACTTCTATTTGGCCATCTGTTTGTGGATGAAAGGTCGTGCTCTTCTTCAGTCTGATTTCCATCAATTCCCACACATTCGACCAAAATTTCCCCACAAATCGAGAATCTCGATAAGATACAATGGAAGTGGGTAATCCAAAATGAACCCATACATGCTGAAAGAACAATTTTTCTAATTATTTAGCTGTAATCTATTTGTTACAGGGTATTAAAAATACACATTTTGTTGAACCTATCGACAATAACATATAAATAGTCATGAGCTTTTCTAGATTTAGGTTGTGCCCCAACAAAGTCCATGGAAACACTTTCCCAAGGATGAGAAGGAATTGGTAGTGGAGTGTAAAAGCCTAGTTTTCTATTGTTGGGCTTGCTTTTAGCACACATAGTACACCCTCTTACATATCTAGAAACTGTCTCATTCATTTTCGGCCAATAACAAAATCTTTGCAGCTGTGCAACTGTCTTACTTACTCCAAAGTGACCTGATATCAGAGAAGTGTGTGCCTCTCTAATTATCTTTACTCTCTCTTTTTGTGGAATGCAGAGTTTCCCACAATGATATAAGAGTCGTTCCTTCACATGATATTCCAATTCTTATACCTTTTTGCCTTGACTCAAAGTTGCATATACATATTTGAAGTCCATATCATAAGCATATTGTTCTATGTAGCTTTCATGTAGCACAAAATTATGCTTAAGTATGGTAGATGCATTTATAATGGGTCTAGATAACATGTCTACAACTTTGTTGTGTATGCCCTTTTTATATCTAATGACTAGATGAAACTGTTGTAGAAAACCCATCCATCTGTAATGCCTTGATTGCTGCAACTTAGTTTGGGAGTGTAGATATTGAAGTGGCTGATGATCAATATGTATTACTGTCTCTTTGCCCATTAAGTAATGTTTTCACTTTTTCACACTCTGAACTAATGCATACAATTCTTTATCATAGGTAGGATTGTTAACTACTGCAGGATTAAAAGTCTCAAAATGATAACATATGGGTTTACCGTGTTGTGTCAACACTACTTCCATGGCATAATCACTGGCATCTGTTTGGATTTCAAATGGTCTTTGTAGATCAGGCAGTGTTAGTACAGGTGTTGTACTGATCTTCTCTTTCAAGGTGTCGAAGGCTTTCTGATGTTTGCCTCCCCTCTGAAACACCTTGTTCAATCATGTCAAAGCATGTAAGGGAGCTGCAATTGAGGAAAAATCAGAAATGAACTTCCTCCAATATTGTGCTACTCCTAAGAAGTTTCTCACATCTGTAGCAGACTTGGGTTTAGGACTACCACTTTAGAGGGATCTATTTTCAATTCACCACCCCCCACTATATGACCCAAATAATTTAGAGATGTTTTGCCAAATTCACATTTTGAGAGTTTAACATAAAGTTTTTCTCTTTTTAAAACATCTAATGTCTGCTTAACATGCTTTAAGTGCTCTTCCCACGTTTTACTAAAATTCAAAATTTCATCCAGATACACAATAAAAAAATCATCAAGAAAAGGTCTGAGTACTTCATTCATTAATCTCATGAAAGTAGTAGGAGCATTGGTCAAGCCAAAAGGCATAACTAGCTACTCATACAATCCCTGCTTTGTTTTGAAAGCAATCTTCCATGCATCTTGCTCTGCAACTCTGACCTGATGGTATACATTGTGCAAATTCAGCTTGGTGAAATAAACAACTTCCTTCAATTGATCTAAAATATCATCTATGCGAGGAAGGGGATAACGATTTTTGATTGTTATCTTATTCAGTGCTCGATAGTCAATGCACATTCTCCACGAGCCATATTTCTTTCTCACCAAAACGATTGGTGACCCACATGGTGATGTGTTAGACCTGATGAATCCCTTCTCGAGCAACTCCTGCACCTCCTTATTGATTTTAGCATTCTCTAAAGCAGACAACATGTACATCCCAATGTTAGGCATTGGAACATCTTGCTGCAAAAAAATATCATGTACCATTTCCATTTTGGGTGGCAGACCTTTAGGTTCCTGAAACAGGACATCATACTCTGAAGCACTATTTTCTATATTAGCTTGCTGCTAAACATTATAGCCCTCAAATACATTGGTTTTATCAGGTTTCTTTTCCTTTACAACCATTAGTAAGAATTGTTTGCATGAATTTATCATTCTTTTCGTTTGCCCATAATTTATGAGAGTATAATTATTCTTGAGCTTGTGAGCTCTTACAAAGTATTTGATTCCATCTTTAACAAGTAGATACTTGTTCTCAGCTCTATAGAAAATAGCTTTTCTATCATACAAGTAAGGACTTCCTAAAACAATTCCACATATATCCAAAGGAATTATGTCTAACTCAGCCTCATCTACAAATGCTGACCCAAAAGAAAACTTGAGTTTGCACTGTCTAGTCACTTGTATTTGTGCTTTATCATTCAACCATCCTAATGGGTATGGTTACTTGTGAGGTGTAGTTGCTAATCCCAGTTTCTTTACAATCTTCAGAAATCAAATTTACTTGTGAGCCACTATCAAACAAAGTATCAATCTTTTGATGTTTGGAAATAATTCGAATATGAAAAAGCTCATGCATTTTTCTCTCATGTTCTTCATCAATAATAGTTTGAGCAGAATTACTAGTAGATGCTTCAAAATTCTTACCTTTTATACCAGTGTCTGCAATGATTGTTTCATCTCTCGAGTCTGACCCCAAATCTTTCTGAATAGTTGCAGAAGTCTTCTTCTTCTTGCCCTCGGACTTCTTAGGTCTCAGCTCTGGATGCAGAATCCAACAGTGCTCATCATCATGCCCCTCCTTTTTACAATGAGTGCATGAAGCTTTGCCTTTCTGTGCAGTGTTAGCCTTCCTTGCTTTCCACTTCTGCTTTCTTTTCTCCTTTCTCTTGCTTATAGTGGGTTGGGATGATCCCCCAACTTCTAGATTTCCATTCTTTCCTCTAGCTTCTAGATGAGTAGCTTGTACAGATACCTCATCTATACTAGTGGGTTTAAACATGAGGACGGTATGCCTCATGTAGCTGTGTAGACCACCAATGTACTTCAAAAGAGTCTCTGGTGAGTCTAATGAAATACCCAACATTAATGCTCTCTTCCTGAACTCTTGAGTATACCCTTGCACACTTTGCCCTTTCAACTGCCGAAGAGTTTGCCAACTCATCATAGCTTGTTGCATGCAGGCCAATGGATAGAATTGCTTTTTGATTGCGGCAACAAATTCACTCCAGACAGAGATGGTCTTGCCATGTTTCTTTATGTCAGCTTGGGTTTTTCCTTCCCACTAAACCAAGGCAGTGCCTCTTAGGCGTAGGCTTGCCAGCTGAATTTTACTCTTGTCTGAGTTGATGTTCTGCACCTTGCAATACACATCAATTTGTCTAATCCAATTGTCCAACTTTTCAGCATTCAACTCTCCATCATATATAGGCAAATCAAATTTAACATCTATCTTAATAAAAGATGCTTTCTTATTATCTTGTCTAGAGACTCGTCTTCTTCTTTATCTTGTCTAGAGCCTGATGAATCTTCATCCTTATGCTTCCTAAAGTCCCTATACATTTCTTCTACCATAGACTTTATAGCTAGGAAACTCTCTATGAATTGAGGGTCCGACCCCATAGAACCTTCCTCTGACATTGTCTTCCAAGAATAGACTCTCCCAATTTTGGAATTAGTTTCAACCAACTCTCCTTCTCCTAATTTGAGCTTTGATCTTGTGAGCATTCAACAGCTAAACCAACATAAGCTTGTCTAACCTTACAGCCTAGAGCTCTGATACCGCTTGATTTGATAATCACCCTATGATTGAAATCAGCTAAAGATTTATTGTTTAAAGGTATTATAGACTCATGTGATGCTGTGTGTTCTGTGTTATTGAAGCAATGGATCAATCAGATTGCCAATACACAGACAATAAAATGGAAAGACAATAGAGAAATACAGTAAGAATACACAAAGACACAAGAACTTTAATAAGGATTTCACCCTATTCTCTCGGGCTACGTCTCCAGTCCAACTTTCAGTGGTGGCCTTGTTTTATTGTGCCTTTTAGTAGAGAATTACAATACAGGGACTCAATGTGAGTTCTCCTGAAGCAGGTTTGCTTGGCAGGGTGGTTCTTGGATTCCCCAAGCCACTGGAGTACACAGAGTCTTCTTCTTCCTACCAGCCTTGTGACCTTCTGGTCTACAATGGAAAGAGCCAAATGTGGTGCTCAGTCTGGACAGATTCCTCTATGGGATGGCTTGAATCTCTCAAGCTCTGGTGCTCGACGCTGTCGCTCGTTAGCTCGGCCCTCTGTCTCTTTCTACTTTTGCTTTACTGCCTTCCTCTCTGCCTTTTGTCTCTCAGTGCTCAGTCCTCCTCTCGGGTTTCATTCTGACTGACTTGACTGTCCTGTTTCTTTTCATTGTTCATGGCTTTGAAGCCATTCGAACTCATGTTTGTTCGGTTCCTCTTCCGCCTTTTTCGATTCACCTTCTGCAGCTGCACTTGGAGTTCCATGTTCGGCGTAAGCATGAACACTCAGGGAGTGGCCACTTGTCCTCGTCTAAATAGCGCTAGCGTGCTTCGTCAGTTCGTTTCTTCAGTTACGTCGTGGATGAAGTCTTTCCTCCACAGTGGCGGTCAAATGGACTCCAAATCTTTACAAATCGAGACGTATTCCCTCGCAATTTTGCTTCCTCCATCGGGCTTGATCTCAGCCGTTCGATCTGGGACCTCCAGATCTGATGTCATACACATGTCCTACGATGTTGACTTGCTAGACCGATAACGCACGATCAACGATGGTTTTCTCTCACCTCCGCTTGCCACGCGTCGATCGTTGAGTGGGATCGCTCCGCTTCCTCCAAAATCGTTTACCATTTAAGGGTGCCCCGATCAATACATCGGTTTCCAAAGCGCGGGTCCCGCCTTGTACATTTAGTGCTTTTTGCCTTTTCTGCCTGTGGTTCTCCAGTTCGCCATGCGTCCGTGTGCTCGGGCTTCCCCCATTTCTGCCCTGATGCGCGATTAGTGCTAAGCGCTAATCGCACATCAAAATCCACCTCCTTTTCTCGATCCGAGGCTCCCAGGGGCTATTTTGACCTCCTGCGCAATCTCCATGGGCCTTGGTCAGCGCGCTTTGACCGAGGTCCTCGTCGTTCCACGCTGGCTGCCATTGCCACTGGTTCAGGGGTGTTTTTGATCACGGTTCTGAATTCTTAGAGATTTGTCCCAACTTGATACAATCATGGTTCTTTGACAGTATTTTATGGATCCAATTCAGATCAGACATATACCAACTTCTTTCTTCAAATCAAATTGTCTCCCAAGAATACAAAAGTGCATCAACAAAGAAAAGTAGTCTAATATCTAAGAGAAACGATAATGTTCCATAATTTCACCAAAGCATTCACAAACTTACAATAGTGAATTATTTGCAAATGTTTTTGATAAAATTCTGGACCCTTCTCTAAATGCATGAGAAGGGTATAAATATTACTAACTAATATAACAAAATAGATTATACAAAATTTGAGGAGGTTTCAAACAACCTTCCTCCTAACTAGGTAACTAACTCCAAAAATAAACAGAGGCTAAATGAATAGAACTAAGAGGATGACTCGCTATCTGCCAGCTTGTCCTTTAAATAGCAAATATCAGTCATCTGTTGAATTTGAGGAGGTGCCCCGAAATGAGATTTGAGTTGTCCTGTGAAGATCGCATCGGTGAGAGGTGGTAGCATCCGTTGAATAGTATGAAGGGAACAGTTGAGAGTCATAATTTGGCTGTGTGGTTTAACAAGATACTGCCAATACGACTCCCAGTTGGTCGTGGTCAGTTTTGTAATTGCCTCTTTTTGACTCCCTGCATTTTCTTGCTAGCTTTATTACAAAGCATTTAAATCGGGCATTTCTTTTGTATTGCCTTCTTTAATGAGATTGGTGGCGAACATGATGTGATTCACTGCCTTAATGATATTCTTAGATACCCCGGCTGCCCTTCCGACTACTAGCTCGACCTATTTGATTCTCGCATCCCAATCCATGAAGAGAATGTCTTTATGAGTTTCCTCAATCTCGGGTAGATTGACTTTCCTGTTGTCTTCAGATTCCTGCCATTCGATGAACTCAGAGATTCTAGTGTTTAAATCGTTAAACTCCGTTCTCTGGTCGATTGCCTTATCTCTCAGCTGGTTGCTAGTAGTCAGATAGGTAGTAATGTGTGACATCTTCTGGCAGAAATACACTTGCTATTTTACCAGAAGGGAATTTAATTCCAAGGCCTCTTTAATAACTCCTCAGTAGTGGGAACATCCTTGTATATTTCCATGGATTGCTGCATTTCTTAGAGTTGTATGTTTTTGGCCGATATATCGGTTTCATAGCTTATTTTCAGGACCTCCATGTCTTGCTGCAATTGTGCAAGTTGCTCAGCCACCTGCCTATTTGTGCTTACTTTCTTTGCCTCGAGCTCTTGTTCGACCTGCGCAATCGTCTCCTCTTTTTCCCTTAGTAAGTAGAGACTTTAGTAGCCTTGTCCATAGTGGTCGATGCATATGCTCATATGAATTGTGATAGTCTAGTCAAGTTCTCAGTTGGATTGAAAGGAATGTCATTCCAAACAACGTCCATCGGCTCGTTTCCAAGTGGGAATTCGGGTGTGTCTACCCTTCTCTTTTTTGTCTACCTTCTAACTACAGCCTTGTGGAGAGGGCTATAGAACACATCAAGTGGAGGTATTTTAGTTACTTTTAGAACAATTTCTGATGTGGGTAGAGTAGGGATAATTTCAATATGCTGGGATGTTGTTGCTTGTTCCTCCATAGGCACGGACTGTTCACCGATAAATTTGGGCTCTGTATCCTTATGAACATGCAAAGGAGTTTTACATTCCTCTGTTTCTTGGATATTTGTGGCTTTGGGAGTGCCTTGCAATTTTTGATTAAACTGATCCCACTCCTGCTCCAAACTATTGCCTTTGACATTTGAACTAATCTCTGTAGTCGAGGTGCTCATCACTTGTTTCTCAGCTAACTTCCTCCTAGACTCAGCTGTGTTGTCTGCGTCTTGGGGTTTCTTTGTGTCTGGTGTCTTCTCAATGTTTACTTGAGAGTCTACTTGAGAGCTAGGACCTCCACTATCAACAGTGACACTTGGTGTAGGATTATCCTGGGGCTTTAATAGATGGATTGGGATCACCTGGAGCCTCTCATGTCTAAATTCCTGAAAGCTTTGAAAATCTTCAGGTTTCAAATTCGCCTTTTCCCATTCGAATGCTTTTTCGAAGGATACAACTGACTGTAACAAGTCTTCAAAATAATTATCTTCGTGGTTGTATGGCTTGAGCTTTACTCCAGTAGTGACATTATATGCCACTTTGTTTGGATCAAATTGTCTCTTAGGCAACGTATGAAGCTTAAGGGCTTCCATATGTGTTGATTCCTTAGTAGCATGAACAAAATTCTCTAAAGAAAAAGAACCACATTTGACAAGGAAAGGGGGCCATAATGACTTCTTGTCATCTTTGAAAACTTTAGTTAGGCCTCTTCCATTATCTGGTAGCCAATCTCTCTTGCTAATATCAAAAACATATAAAGGAAGGACATGTGGATCAGTTGTGCTACCAAAAACCATAACGTAGGTGAACCATTCTTCAATGAAATATTTGTTGACAGTAAGCAGGTCTGCTGTGGCTTTTTGGGAAAACCTAGGGGCTTTCTTATTGAAAATTATTTCATGTAGGGGCAATACAACAACATGAAATATCTTATAGAAGTGAGGTATGTAATGTGATTCCCATATTTGTTTATGACTAAGATGGATTGGGTAGGGGTCCTGTGAGGTCCATTTCCAACCCGTGGTTGGAAATGTTGTGCAAAAATAGATAGCATCCATAACGTGGGCACTAAAATAGAACAGAGGGAGATTATTTGAAGAGGAGGCTTTCTTCTATCAATATTCAATAATGGTGGTAGCTAGGTTGTCAAATAGGATGGAAGGCCAATTCATGATATGGGAATTATCACAGGCATCAATCAGAGGAATCCATTCTATTGAAAACTTAGTATTATTGGGTAGCCCATACAATCTACATAACATGGTTGCTGCATAGTTGTAGGGGTTCGCCAAAGAGGCTATAACGTACATACCCGATTTGTCATATTTGAATTTTGTTGTCCAACACTCTCCAACCCTGAATTAGTTTGAAGGGGTCTGATATCTTCTTTGCGAAGTTAGCCACAAATGAGTTGTCGTAGATTTCCTATGGATCAGGAATGTAGTACATTTTCTTCAAGTCCTCTGCTCTGAACGAGCCTATGAGCTCCATTATTGAATTCTTGAATTGCATATATTCAATGATAAGGTTTTCGATCACCCACCTGATCATATCCGTGTATGAGAGGATTTTAGCTCTTGCTCCTATCCTATGAAGGAAAGAACCTGAAGCATCTCTACATTGAAGTCCTGAAGGCCTTGTTGATTCAGTTATTACTCCTGTAACAATGATTTTAGGATGTTTGTCCTCCAGCATATTGTAAATAACTTCACAAGTCGTTGCACCTCCGGCAACATCACAAACTGTATCAGCGAAGATAGGAGCCATCTTTGTAAACTCACATTCAACAATGGTCTGCTTGCTTTGTTTTTGCGTCACCTTTCTTAGTGACATATCTTTTGTAGCTTTCCTTAAATAGACAAGATATATCAGCGTAGACAATATCAAGGAATTAAGACTGAAAGCTTCTTTGACATGAATTTGGATCGTGAGAAAGGTTTAATGAGATACTCGATGTTAACTACCCATAACCTGGAAAATGATTATCCTTCCTCGGACCGTTAAATATTTATTAACCTGTCAATTCGTTCGTTTTGGTATTTAAAACGTAATTATTTCACACGTTTTACTGCTGTTAATCGTGCATCGCAATCTTTAAAGGGATACAGTATAGCGCTACCAGATGCATCAAGCGAAATGCGATTGCGGATATCACAATATCACATTTCGCAAATCGCTAATAGTCATTCTAATGGCATGGTTAAGTTTCTTGCGAACTCTGCGAAGTGCAAAATGTGATTGCGAAATGACAAGGTGTTGTTATCGAGTTATCGTAGCGGGAGACCTAATCACAGATCACAATTTTTTAAAGGTGTTTTAAGATGGTCATTTGGAAAAGTGTGATTTGCGATTTGAGATGTGGATTTCATCCTTAGTTCATTTTGCGAGGTTTTGATAGGTATTTTTTTAGAGTTAGGTATTATTATCCTAAGCCTAAAAATTTAAAAGGGTCCCCATTTATAAATCTAACCTTAGCTATTGTTATTTATAAGTGGGGGGCGTTATTTCATAGTACAACATGACGAAAGGGTAGTAGAGGAAACTCATGAAGAGAAAAAAATAAATGTTAATCATGATTTCGTAGAATCTAACATTGGATTGAAGACCCACCATATTCCAAAGATTGATATGAGGACGTTTGATGGCAAGGATCCCATAACATGGATACTACAGATGGATAAATATTTTGATCTACATGATGTGCAACTGTTACAAAAGGTATGTATTACATCTTTATATTTAGAACCGAATCAATTTTTTATGGTATAAAGGGCTTTGTTCTCGTAAACCACTTGTCACCTAGTTAATTTTCACGAAGGAAATGATAACACATTATGAGGACACAAAGAGAAACACCTTTTTTAGCCAACTGATAAATCTCAGACAAAAGGTTTCAATGATGGAGCATATTGAGGACTTCCAAAAATTAAATATAAGGTTAAAATATATTTTAGAGGAGCATAAGATTGATGTGTTCATAGGGACTTTAAAGGGTAACATCCAACATGAAGTTCACCTTTGGGAACCTTATTCATTGGAGAAGGAATCCAGGTTGGCAAGAAAAATGGAAAGCAAAATTATGGCAACAAGGAAGCCTACCACTCACAACTATAAAGATGGAAGTGTTGTTTCTCATATACTTTCACCACCTACAAGGTTGACACCACAACAATTGGAAGGAAAAAAAGAAAAGGGGATTTGTTACAATTGTGATAGAAAATACACTAAAGGCCATAAGTGTGGTGAGAAGAAATTAATTTACATAGACGGGGAAGAGGAGCAAATAAAAGGAACAATAAATGTCGAAAGAAGAGGATATACACCAGGAACCAATCCTAGAGAAAGAAGAAATGAATCTGACCATATCTTGTAATGCATTGACAAGAATTACCACTCTTCAAACTCTCAAGATAAAAGGGCATATCAAGAAGAAAAAGGTATTAGTGTTGATTGATTTGGGTAGTACACATAATTTTATTCATTGTAAAATATCCAAGGAATTGAATTGCTTCCTATATCGAACACTAGAGTGTCAAGTAATAGTTGCAAATGGAGGAACCATAAATTGCTCTGGGAAGTGCCATAATATCAAGCTATCCATGGGAGAATATGTCTTGAATAGTCCAATGCTTTCCATTCCAATGGTTGGTGTAGATGTTGTACTAGGTATCCAATGGCTACAATCTTTGGGTACAATAGCTTTTAATTTTCAAGATATTTTCTTGAATTTTTTTGGGAAGGAAAGGAAGTTGAATTAAGGGGTATCAAAGGGAAACTAGGGAATATAATCAACTCTCACGACATGAAAAAGCTTATAAAGAAAGAACAACGGGGCGTAATTTCACAATTATGTTCACTAGAGGTTCCCACATTAAAATCATCTATTTCAACAGATCTCCAAAACGTTTTGGACAATCATTCCAAGGTATTTGAGACTCCCAAAGGCCTCCCACCTATTCGTGATTATGATCATACTATTCATTTTATTCTAGGAAGTGTTCCCCGAAACATCAGGCCTTACAGATATCCATATGCCCAAAAGAGTGAAATTGAACGTATGGCTGCAAAAATGCTAGAGGTTGGTATAATTCAACTTAGTCAAAATTCTTTCTCTGCTCTAGTGGTATTGATACATAAGAAGGATGGATCATGGCACATGTGTCTGGATTATAGGGATCTCAACAAGCTTGCTATTAAAGATAAATTTCCCATTCCTATCATTGATGAATTATTGGATGAATTACATGGAGCAATTTACCTCACCAAGTTGGATCTTCGTTCAGGATATCATCAAATCAGAATGAAGACTGAAGACATTCCAAAAACAACATTTAGAAATCATGAGGGTCAGTATGAATTTTTAGTCATGCCTTTTGGCCTTACCAATGCACCTTCTACATTTCTAGGTTTGATGAATTCCATTTTCAAACCCTTCATTAGAAAATTTTTGTTAGTATTTTTTGATGATATACTAATCTACAACAAGTCTTGGAAGGATCAGGTTCAACATGTTGACAGGGTGCTCAAACTATTGGAGGAGAAACAATTATATGCAAAAAGCTCCAAATGTTTCTTTGGAGTACAAGAGGTGGAATATTTGGGTACTCAGTTAGCTCATAACTCATCTTATCATCCACCGTCCATCACATCATCTTTAAAAGAAACTTCTAAGGGTCAAGCAGTGGAAGATCATGTTGAGCATCAACAACAAGTTCTTAAATTCTTAAAGGATAACCTCACTTTGGCGCAGAATAGAACGAAATAATAGGCAGATTGACATCGCAATGAAATAATCTTTGATGAAGGTGACAGGTATTTCTACGACTACAACCATATAAACAAATGTCCCTCAAGCAAGCTAAGAAGGATAATATATTATCACCAAAGTATTATGGTCCATACAAGGTGTTACAAAAGATTGGTACTATGACATACAAATTAGAGCTTCTTGCATCTTCTCGAGTGCACCTAGATTTCCATGTTTCATGTGTAAGGAAGGTTATATGTGAAAAGATCCTAGTTCAAACAATATTTCCAGAACTTGACGAGGACGGAAAAATCATATTAGAACCTGAAGAAATCACTAAAACAAGAAATTGACAGCTACGCAATCGATCAATTTCAGAGTATCTCATCAAGTGGAAGAACTTACTGTTGAAGATTCCACATGGGAGGATGAGAATTTTATATAGAAGCATCTAGAACTACTCAGATGTTGAGGGCAACACTTTTTGAAGGAGACGGGCATGTTAGGTCCCTATACGACTAGTGTAACCCCTAATTGTATTACTATGCCCATATAGTCCCCATGCTATTATTATTATGCCCCATTGAAGCCCACTATTGTTATTGTTGTGCCCCTACAATATTATTATTATGTAGGCTCTAATTGTATTGGGACCCCTTAGACTCCTATATATAGAAAGGAGGTCTTGTCATTTGTATCATCCAATAATTGTTCATTTGTGTAATGTAAAGGAGGTTTCCCCCTTGAAGACGCTAATTTTGAAGTCGTTTATCTATCTTTTCTATCTTTTTGTGAGCTGGTTTTATAACAGGTTTTCCTCCTCAACGAAAAAGAATGTAGCAAATTACAAGGAAAAAGGGTTATTAGGAAATTTTTATGGCCTATGGCTAAGTTATGAAGTCATTGAAGATTGGGTTTATGTCAATTGGGCAAATCATGAACCTGTGAGGATTTTCTATAGTGGAAAAGGATATTGTGCATTTATTTTTGAAGATCAAGAAGATAAAGACCAAATCTATAAGTTGGGTCCTTATTTCATGGGTATCAGATGTTTGTTTCTCATAAACAAGGTCGATTTATTACTAGCAACATGGAAAATGGGATCAATTTTTGTGTGCCAGAATTTGTGTTTAAATGGATTTCTCAAGCAGCCTCCCTGAGGCGATTCAACTAAATCTGGATGGTTGGTTTCATCTCTAGGCTCTGGATTATGAACTAGTTCCTTTCAAGTGTAATGTGTGTCATGAGTATGGATGCTTTGCAAAAAGTTGTCCAAAAGCTTCAATTTCTCAAGTTCTCCAAATCAATTGCCTCCTCCTAAAGAAGATCAAGGAGAGAAAAAGTAAGGATTCATTCTAGCTAAAATGAAACATAAGAAGCATGGAAATAAGATGCAATATACATGTAAGGTTGAAACTCAACATCAACCCCTTTCTAACAACATTTTTGAAGTATTGAGCATTCATAAGGCAAAAGGTGAGAATTTTGAGGCCCAAGCGGATCAAGTAGTTCCACATGAGGTCTCTTCAAAAAATACTATTGTTCGAAAGGTCCCTCCTAATTCAAAAGATGAAGAAGGCTCAGATCATGAGTGTACAAAGAAAACTTTTTGCACGACAAGGAAAAGACCCTCTAGCATGGGTTTTTGTCAAATATCTTATAAAAATAGCCCAAAAATTCATTTGTAGCGGAGGTCAATAGCAGAGTTGGGCGAGGATGTTTTAGCATATGTTTTTTAAATGCGCATCATTAGTAAACTAATGCACCAGTGTCTAATAACACATGGTGCACCACGACAAATTTATATCTTTATAATAATAAAAAAATGGTGCACTAAGTACATAAAGCACATCAATGTGTATATGACTCGATAACATCGGAAAAGGGTTAAATTTACAAAAATGTCGGTCATAAAATTCACTTTTCCCAGACGTTTGCTATACTCTGACAACAACACGGTGCTAAACTAGTACACTAATGCCCCATCACAATAAAAGCCTCGGTGCTTAATAGAGAATGATGCACTATCGAAGCGTTATTTTTTATACAAATAAAAACAACGATGTGTCGCCTATATATAACGCACCAGTGCGTACACTGCTCGATAACACTAGATAAAGGTTAATTTTTAAAAAATGTTGGTCTTAAAACCTTTTTCACCATTTTGGTGCTATATTAAAACAAAGCACCAATGTTTTTCATGTATTAAAACGCCCCAGTGCGTAACTACCAAGGCACCAATGGTTATAATACTCGATAGCACTGAACAAAGGTTAAATTTAAAAAATGTTGTTCTTAAAATTCTTTTCACCATTTCAGTGCTATATGCCCACAATGCACTGGTGTTGTTCATGTACTTAAACTTCCCAGTGCATACATACCAAGAGCACCGCTATAGGGTTTTTTATTTTAAAAAAATGTGGTGTGCTTGGAAATTGTACGCACCGGTGTGGTTAAAATACCGCTTCGAAACAGGGTTAAATAAAAAATCCTACCAACCATAAATTTCTTTTTTACCATTTGTAGTGTTGTAGAGCTCTGAAGCACCGGTGCCACTCTTGCCTCACTCAAGTGCCAAGTTGTTGGTACTTCTCTTTCTCACCATCCTTCCATCCCGTGTTCAATGTGTGGCTTTTGAATTTTCTCAAACGGTGGTAAAACTTGTTTTTATCATTTACGTGTCAACTATGCCTCATAGACAGGCAAATGTCTATGTTTTTCTCTAATTTAAAATTTTAGCGAATTACAATTGCAAATTAGGTCCAAAAGTCCATTGTTTGTTTGTTTTGTTTGTTTTGTTTTTGTTTTTGTTTTTTCCCTATGTGGTGTGTTCAACAGGTTTGACTCGCATCATAGTGCACCTTATAAATTTAAAGGGCACACTGAATTCCGATGCGTGAACTTAACGAACTGCAATGTTCTTGGTGCGTTTGGTAAACTACAACGCACTGGGAAAAGCTATAATTTGTATGTATGTGTGTATGGTTTTAAGTTAACCATGGTGCGTTTATATTTACCAAACACACCTCCCACATAATATTAAAAAATATAGCTTGATGCATTCAATAACCCGAACGTTTTGTTTCAGTGTGAAAATGTTATACATACACACTAATGTGTAAAATTGTTTAGACACACCACGTTGAAAAAATA
Source organism: Pinus taeda (assembly GCA_000404065.3). Lineage (NCBI taxonomy): Eukaryota > Viridiplantae > Streptophyta > Pinopsida > Pinales > Pinaceae > Pinus > Pinus taeda. Next base: position 163,380 of record APFE031420226.1, on the reverse strand, counting down.
AAATAACCAATGTGTTTGTATGTATGTGAACCAAAATCAGTGCGTCATATGTATGTACACACTGTTGTTGGTGCTTCCCTGTTTTATGGTGCACTGTTGCCGATGCATCGCTGTTTTTTGGGTGCACCGGGGATGATTTTGCTTTTTAATTGAAAGTGATATGTCCATATTTATAAATACATTTTTCATTAAAAAAAATAAATTATGTTTTATGTATAAGGTTGATGTATTTTATATGTCAATCATGTAGCAGAGACGTCAATAGAGGGAGCAGGAGCAAGAGGAAATGGCAGACCAATACAACATGGTTCGACCATGGGAGGCACGAGAGAGGGAGATAGATTTATATGCCTACCCTATTAGTGCAGCGACCCGAATGCTCTTGAGAAATGTGTTCCTCCTTAAGTACTATGAGAAGACTACATCCCTGAAGGCACACTCTAGCTTATCCATCGGTGGAATGTCCACCAACAGTCTTTCTGTGTTGGTCCTAAAACATGGTATAGGCCCTCCGTGGAGGACATATATTTTATCACAAGCCTATCTAGGAGAGGGGAGGATTTTCTCCAATTCCTTGATGTGCCCCATGGTGTTGCAACAGAGAGTTAGCTTGTCTACTCTCAGAGATATGTTGGGGCTCATGTAGTGCGTCCAATAGATTTTCGAGTGTTTGGTGGACAACTACAGATTGCTTCTTTTGGTGCATAGGAGGTTAGGTGCCTATCACTATTAGTGAGTACCATTTCACATTATACTAGTGATGGGTAGCGCATTAGTTGCCATTTTTTGTTTTATGTTGATTCTTTGGTGCAGGTGCCATGATGTATCTGATGGTCTACCATTTTTTTGGTAGTTTTTGTAGGGATTTAGATAGATGTCATGCCATGATACATGGGATGACGAACTTCCCTTTCACTTCATACCTTTTTTGTTTATTTTTTTAGAGGTTTTTGGAGACGAGGCCTACTTTTGACCGTCACCCTCCTTAGTTGATGACTAAGGTGCAAATGCACATGTGGGGTGAGATAATGCCCAAGAGGGGCCTGCCAAAGTATCCAACTAGGATTTCTGTTGAGGCACTGGGGCTATTGGCCAATGAGGATGACCACATGTTTCTCTTGGTGTCATGTCCATATGCAGGAATGGATTGGAGACAGTGTCCCAACATCCTCTTCACACGAGATGAGATTATTGATGATAGAGGTAATATTGTTGTTTGCTGTAAATTATTTAGTTTCATTATACTGTCTTAATTAATTAGAATAAAATTTATTCTAGAACGTTTTTTAACTTGCTTTATCAAATTGTTTAATGAAATTGCCTAATTATTGTTGTGTACTATATATTTTATAGACATCAACAACTTCTTTGGGGACATGCCTCCTCCCCCACTAGAGGGAGATGTAGAGATGGGTGAGGCCCTGGAGGGTGAGGCACATCCTCATATGCAGAGGGGCATGGGCATGCATGAGTGTAGGGTTGGTATCCAATTCAAGATGGATTACTGCAACCGACTGTTTAGGCTTTTGGTTGAGGAGGGAGCCTTGCGAGGGCTCGAGACATCAAGGAAAATCCTAGGTTCGACTCTTGAGCCAGTACTTAACCAACCATCAACTTCTGCTACAAACTAGGCTGCCACTACTACGTCTATTGTATCAAATATATTGCATTTGTGTTTGTTCATGTTGATGTACTTAATTTATATGTTGGTGTTGATGTGTATATTGTTAGTTCATGTTAGATATGTTCATTTAATGTGCTTGCAGATAGATGTATATGTGATAACAGTTATTTTGTATGAGATGTATATTTGAGGATGTGTGTGGTGATGATATTAAATCACAATGCTTGTATTTTGTTAGCTGTGATCACGATGATGGTGCTCTGTTAGATTATTAGATTTGTGTGCTAGCTAATGACATTTATATGTGTTAGAGGTGTATATAACTAGATGATGTGAGCAAATTTGAATGTGTATTTTAGATGATGTTTATGTTTGTTAGATGGTTATCATCATGATGTTTATTTTTATGAAATAAAAATTATTATAGATTATGTATTGGTGAAGTTATATCAAAATTTTATATATGAAATTACATGCAAAATGCCTTACTTTACAAAAAAAAAATGCAAAGATATTTTTATAAATTACAAAGTTTAGTATAGTTGAAACTATAATTGTAAAATTACCATAAATATTTTTCTATTGTTTAGATAGTTCATTCACATTCATTTTAGCTTAATTAGTAAAATATTTCAATACTCATGAGGAAAAAATAATTTAGTTAGATCTTAATACGATGAAAATGTGTAACTCGTTCAATTTTTCATATAAAATATTAATAATAATAAATTATTCAAAAATACAATTTAAATAATGAAAAATTACACTATAGTCGATCTATACATAGGGATAGAAAACCATCATAAATCCATGTTAATCACAAATTTATGAATCACTAAAAGAGATTAAATCTTTTGACATGTACATTTTTTTCAAGTTTTGCATTCTAAAAAGAGATTTTTATAAAATGAGATTCGATCCCTCTCAGCTCTTGGTAGATATGTTGTTAAGATGGATATATATTGATTTATAAAATTCAATTTATTGTTAAATTTAAAAAACTTAAACATTTTTATAATTAATTTAGATCTAATATAACTTAAAATTTTCTATTTTAATAAAATTTAATTTATCACTAAAGTTATGAGCATTTCAAGCAATTTAAATTTAATATTTATAGCAACTCTTACCAATTTAAATTATAAATTTATCTCTCTAAAGATGAAATTACTTGTAGTTCATGGAGATTTGCTCTATTGGAAGTTCTCCCTTGAAAAGACAAGTGTACTTTTTTCTAGTGATAAAGATATAACATTTTGGTGCTATTTTGGTTCTTTATTTGCTATTGTGGTTTAAATTTATATTTTTTTAATAACAAATATGAGTTAAATAATACAAAAAACACATTGTATTAGATTTAACTTTTTGACAAATAATATATTTGATTATTTTTTAATGAACAACTCAAATATTATTTTTTTTACATACTTATCACGAGATAGTCACTAAAATCCATGCTTTCACATTTCTCCTAGCTAATATTACATCATGTTTATGATGATAAAGACATGTCTAATTCAAAAAATTTACTTATAATTACATAAAAATAGATAGTTATTTTACATAATCTAAATAGGAAAGAAAAATGCTTCACCAAGTTTATTAGAAAGTCAAACAAATGTCTCTTAATTACCATCACATTATTTATCATTTAATTCTCAGTCGTAAAATATTTACTAATTCAATTTTTATTTATAATTACCATTGAAAAGAAAAAGTCAAAATTCTTCCATTATCCATGAAGAAAAAAAATTAAAACCTCTCATGCATCCATGTAACCCCATTTCTTTCTCTCATTATGGTTTATAAAAAGATGTAATCAACATTCTATACACGCATAAGACCTCCTTTTAGTTTACATAATGTTGTAAGAACTGAAATTTAAATATAGTAAACACGACCTTACCTCTCATTTCAAGAATTTAATCTTACACACTAATACACAACTTTTAAATTGTTAAAGTCGTCATAGATTTATCACTACATGATTTATATCGATTTTGAAATAAACCCAAAGAAAAAACATGTGAACTGATTAATAAACCAATAAGTATCTAAATCTAGAATAAATCATCAATGTTGTTTCCAAATTCCCTATTTCCTCATTTTCCTATTTGAAAAGGATTATCACCTTGAATCTTTAATGTCATAGATATTGTACACCATATTTTAAACTGTATTTATATTTATGGAGTATGTTGCATAGAGAAAATAAGGGAGGTTATTTTACTATATTGAAAAACTTTGACGATGGTTGTAGTAGGCTTTTTAGTACACATATATAACACAAATATGATCTTCCTTCTCCATTTTCTATCACTTTGTGAGTTATTTTATATTGATACTCGCAATGTCATTTGAGGAAACGGATAATATGAGTATATTTAGATTGATATCTCAATAAAATATAGTTATAAATTGATAACTCATGCTTAGATTTACAATATTTTGGTCCATCCTGATGTCTATCCAAAGCATATAGAAAAAGTCTATTGTAAATTAGATTTAAACACATTAAACAAATATGTTAAAATTTTAATTTTTAAATTTTAAATTACACAATTGGAAATACTTAATTCTAAGAGTAAAAATGTTTCCATTGCAAAAAAATGTGTAAAAACGTTTGTGAATCTTACTAAATATTTAAAATTCCAATAAGGCGGATAAAAACCAATATAGTTAGCTAAATAAAGAAAACAAAAACATACAACAATAGTATAAATGATGAAATAACACAAGTACATATCACTCTTCGTTGTCATCACCCTGATTATCTTCCTCGCTTGGCATGATAACACTATTGTTCTCAAAAATATGTTTTGATCTAGGGTCGTGTCTTAATACGAATCATCAATCCCTATTCAACACATATGGGTAAAAAAACACCTGGTTGCAATGTTTGTGGAAAACATAAGGCTCCCTAGCTTCATGCTACATCTTTCTAGAGTTGATAGATATCAACCCACTATTGTGATCGTCCTTTACATTATTCTGATCAAAGATGTCCCGCCACTTGCACCTAAAACTAACACATTAGAATGAAGAGAAGTCCACTTTAATGATCTCTTGTATCTTTTGGACATAACTTAATTTCCCTTGTTTTAGGTTTTGGGCGCAGTGGCTAACATGACTAGATTGGTTGAACTCGACTTTCACTCCATAGCTTTGTGTCATGCATCCATCATCGACATCCGTTGTGTGAAAATGATGTCCATATGCCCATATAGATGGAAATAAATGCACCTATAAAAAATTTAAAAAGTCACAATGTCATGTGTCTAATAATTTGAACATAATTAAAATATAAAATATATATGTTAGAATTCAACGGTGCATTAAGAAGTTAAAAATGTATAGAAAGAGAATATTACCGAGTTGCTACACCCAACCCTATGTTTAACGCATCCTCTTCAGTGCGCAAGTAACGACTAGATGCACCATATTTATCTCTGACTTGATCAACAACCAAACTATTAGGGCATGTCATTGGCATGTTTTCTTTTAAATAATCAAGATAAGGCACACTTCTACCATTCAACTATTTGAATTCTTTCCTGTCATTGTTCCATTTCCTCCTCTTATGTTCATACAATGTGACCCATGATTATGTCACTTCCATATTATAAAGAATGAATTTGTTGATGGCTTCAATTTCTTAATTTGCTGATGAAATAAAACCAACATATGCAATATGCATGAGATCAAAATATGAATTAATATGAAGTACAATGTGAATAGTTATTGTGTAGAAATTTGACCAGTGATAAGTCACTTATTCTTTATCATGTGCCTTTTTCCATTCATTTGGAGAAGCTCTCCTTCTATTTTATCTCCATCCCTTTTGTTGTCCCAAATCACTGCACTTGGTTTGTTGTCGATATGCTTAATGTACTCACTGACATAATAGAAAGACTCATATGATATGTACCCCTCTGCCATAGACCCCTTGGGTTTTACCCTTTGTCGAACAATTTCAATTTCTTCATGTACCTCTCTAAGAAGAACATCCAATAGCAAAAAACCACCCCAATTAATTCAACCTCATCTACTAGGTGAACTAGAAGATGAACCTACAAGTCCATGCAACTTGTCAACAATTCTTTCTCAAACATATAAACAATCTCAACTATCTCTAGACACTATCGTGGAATGCTAGCCATATGAATCTCCTTTGATGTGATCCAATGCATAAATGCAAATAATTTAGATCTGGCACGTTGTATGTCTTGCATGAAGTCATGATTCATACACCCACGCATGAGTAGAGGATACTGACACTGCAAAGTAAACTCATACAAAAATTAATTATATTTTATCCCATTGCATACAAATAATAAAAAATAAAAAATAATGTTTTTGACATACGTACTCTTAGAAGGTTCAAGTGGTCATGCAATTTCACCCACGACAAATGGTCTTCCATAGTGAAGCAACACCATAGTGAAGACCCATATAAAGAACGCATCCTCACACCCATTATAACTTCCTTTGCCAAAGAAATATCATCTTTATTTGAAATCCATGGGACATCACCTTCTTTGAAAGACTAAGTGGGACCAATCTCTCCTCTAGTTTTTTATCTTGGCCAATGTTTCATTTTCGTTCTTGAAGAAATAAGATCTCTCATAGTAGCCAATGTCTCATTTTCTTTCGATGATATGTGCCTTCATAAAGAAGATGAAATATTTTTAAATATATGCATGGGATCTAGTAAGTAGGTAATCGTAAGATGCTCCCAATATGGGAGCTCATAAAAGACAGATTTCCTTTTCATCCCAATGTGCAATTTCTGAACATAGGTGTCAAAGAATTATATATCATCAAGCATAGGCTCCTCCTTTGAATCAAACATTGATGCAAAATCCTTCTTCTTCTCTCTCTCATATGCTCTAAGCCATTCAATTGGTGTCTTTATTGCATACCTTTGGGTTCTCTATGGTGTACCATTGAAAGCAGATGTTGCTCTTCTATAAGGGTGTTCTTCTAGGAGGAATACCCTAGAGCAGTTATATACTGGCTTTCTTAGGTGGTTGAACCACCTAGTGTTCAGAGAAGGTTCACAACATTTACATCCATGTTGCCCTTTTGTTACAAGATCTGAGAAATTATTATATACAGGGCACTTTCACAATAATGAAGATCATAACAATTGTAGCGAATTAAATTAATATGTGAAACAATATTGTTACATATATAAACATATCAATAAACATGTAATTTACCAAAGCAAACTCCTAATCCTGGATAATCATGTATGGTGTAGGCACATGTGCCATACAATGTAAAACTCCTCTTTGTTGCGATGGATCTTGATACATTGTATACATGTATCCCTTCGCATAATTCCTTCAATTCATCTACCAATGGTTATAACTAGGCATCCATATTCTTCACTTATCTTCTACTAAGGACTATGTCAACCAACATAAGATGTTCATTCTTCATGGACAACGATGGGGGGATATTGTTATTGATCACTACTACAAACCAAACAAAATAATTGGTGTTTTGGAGGGAATATGGGTTGACGCCATCCATGGCTATGCTAAGTCATAGACTTCATACTTCATCCTTGAACTTTTTGGGCCATGTATCCTCTATATGCTTCATGGCTATTAAATCTATTGGGATTTACATAACTCCATACTCACTTATGTGTGAGACATGTCATTCCTGCAACATAGCTAATTATTTGCAATGAAAGAGCCTTTGAATCCTTAGGATTATAAGCATGTGCCTCAATATATTAAGAGGAGGACCATGTGATTTACCCTTTTTTTTTTTCTTTTTTTTTTTAATGGTACATGTCATGCCCACATTTTAGACATATCTCTTTTCTTGCATATTCTCCTCCATATGGAATATAATCATTCAAACATGCATGATATGATATGTACTCAACACCTGAAAATTTCAACAACTACTTTGCCTCTTCGCAACTACCCGGCAACGCATTATCACTCGAAAGAACCTTATCTTTGAATTACCTACAGTTGGTGGGAAATATAAATGTATAATGTCAATATTTAATGTTTATAAAATCAACGATTTTTAATGTTGATTGTGTGACAAAATTTCTCAAAATATAAGGGACTTGATCGTCATGCATGTGAATTACCTCAATATTATTGAGAAACATGCAATCGACATGCCAAACTTTGCTTTCAAGTTGTATAATAACATTGTTGTCCCCAACTGAGTAGAATTTGACTAACCGTCAAGTCCAAAGAGAGGGGTAGTGGAACTGCATTTCAGGCTTTCAAATAAGGTATCAATGATATGAGCATCATCCCCTATCTCATTGTTTTGGAATTCAAACAACATCATTGCCTCCATGGCAGTCGTATCCCATAAGTAATCATCCATACCAACCTCGATTTCATTGCCTCCATTGCCAACTTGTGATGAAGAACTATTATTGTTGTAGTCTTTCCTAATTAGTAGATTTGGACATAGTGGGAATTGAATAGAGGTTTGATTCAACCATTCTTTGTATGTTTCCTCTTCGAGCCTTGCTCTTAATGAAACCTTCTCTCGATTTGACGTTGTAGTGGGATGCACTGGAAGGTGGTAGGTGGGTCGCTTATCATCACTAGAATCCTAATTTCAAAAAATATTGAACATTAGTACATCAATGATATTAGTAAGAACAATGCAATTGGTTTGTTGAAATTACATTATACCAAACAATTATTACCATTGTTGATCCAAGATTACAGATGGAAGATGCCATGTTCCAATTGACAAGGTGAAGCGACTGCCCATTTTCATCTACCAATTGCTTGCAATACGTTGTTTTTTATAAGAGCTTCTGAATTTTTTGCATTGGAGGAATATTTTCTGCATCTAAACTCCATTCTCAATCAGGATTCTGCAAATTTGGATACATTTTTATTCAAATTGACATGGATACAAAAAAAAAAAAAATACAATTAGATAATCGGCATGTAAATAAAATCTGAACTTATTGGAGATGGAAAAGGAGAACTCGGCAAAGGACTTTGAGCATTGTTGGGCTTCAAAATGTCATACAAATATCACTCATTGTCATACATTTTCACCTATGCTTCCATTATATCACTCATTATTCACTACCATGTCACTTCATTTTTCCCTATTGTTCGTCATTAATGGGTCTCATTTATATCTTCCAAATATTATTTATTTTCAAGCATTTTTAAGAGAAATTCTTGATTAAATATTAGAAAATGATATATTTTACTTCATATATGGAAAGTGGATTGTTTTTGTGACATGTGTAGGTACCAAGGAAGCTTCCAAGACACCTTTATGTAGCCTTGAATGATCAAATTCGAATTTGATAAGATAAGCTTCATGGAGAAGATCAAGGACAAAAGGGGGTTATGTGTCTAGATGGTTGAGAGATGTATGGAACTAAAGAGAGATTAGTGGATCGTCATTATGAGTTTGTTATCTCATCCCATTGTATAAATAGGAGTACAATTTCCTCCATTTGTAATTTTAGAGTTCCATTTGTAATCTTAGAGTTGGTTTGTACATCATGATGGAGATTTTGAAATAAAGAATCATACTTTGATTTTGTTACTTCTACATTTGAGTCTCCTTTGAAGTGGTGTGCTTGTGGAGTTATGGAGGGCCCACATGGCCTCACTTGCATGCTTATTTTAGGTATAATTCAATTTATGTTTTTATTTCATTTCAGCTTTTAAGTTCTTGTTAGATATTCTAATTGTTGGAAGAAATCTTAAAATTCATGTGTTCTTGTAAGGGAACCATAAGATCTTCGACAAATTAGGAATCTCTCTAGTTTGTTTAGTTATTGGAAGAGATCTTGTCGAATGTGTTCTTGTAAGAGAACCAATAGATCTCAGACAAATTAGAAATCTTTCTAGACCTACAGGTGGTACTTCTAAGTTTACCTTCCCGAGTTGACATTAATTGAACTCTAATTTGCATCCGCATTTTAGACCAAACAAGCATTATGGAACAAGCTGGAATTTAAAGAATTGGCCATTTGATATTATGAGATTTTCTCCTTGCATTTGAGCAAAATCAGAAATAAAATTTGCGTACATACCTAAAATTAACTTCAAGAATGATATAACCATACTCTGAATTTCAATATAGTTTTCAAACCATTTTTACTTCAAGCGAAAAATATATACTATGAACTATTGTAACATGTGTGGATGTGTTTCAAAGGATAATTTGAGATGAATATGCCATTTTATGTGAAAATAGAATTTCAAATAACTTTTAAACCCTATCCGTGCTCTTATCAAAATTCACTGCAGTGATGTGTTTACATGATAAACGCATCAACGTGTTTCATAATAATCGCACCAATTTTTGGGATTTCGAAATTATAAAAGGAATTCTATCATATCGGTGCTCTTATAAAACCACACGCACAAACACGTTTAAATAAAAACCGCACCAATCCTTCAAAATAAAAAAGTGCACCCGTTTTTGGGATTTCGACAATTAAAATAAGGAATTTTATTATATTGGTGCTCTTATAAAATTAACGACATTGATGCTTTTAAATAACAACCGCAATAGGGCGTTAGAATAATAACCTTACCAGTTTTTGGGATTTGGAAAAAAAGAAAAGAAAAAAGTATTATATCATATTAGTGCTCTTGTAAACAAGACAATATCAATGCATTTAAATAAAAACAACATTGATTCACATGTTTTATGGGATTTTGAAATAAAAAATGAATTTTATCGTGTTAGTGCTCTTATAACAACTAACGCACTAATGCATTTAAATAAAAACCACATTGTTGCATTAAAATATTAACTGCACTACTTTTGGGATTTCAAAAAATAAAAATATAAATATAAATATAAAAATTATATACATGTCAGATGTGTTTAGAAAAATTAATGCACCAATGATTTAATCGGTGCGGCGTTATTGTAAACACATTGGTGTTGGTTTACTATTTAACACACCGATGTTCGGAAAAGTGAAGAAAAAATGCAGATTTTTTTTTTTTTATTATTATTTTTTTTTTTAAATTTGAAAAATGAACGGCAATTGATTTTTCGAAACCTAATTTCATAAAGTCTTTTAAATAGTAATAAGTTATTCACTATTTCATTATTTTCCCAAAATTTGAAGGTGGAGATTTGTAAGAGAGACATACGGGGAGCATTGTGCAGCAGCAAAATGCTTTGGAACAACATAATTATTCAGAAGATTAGAAGTTGAAAGGTATGGTGATTCACTCAAAACCCTCTATAGTAAAAATTTTAAATTGTATTGTTGATTTTACTAATAGCTTTTTTTACAATCTCTGTTAGGTTTAATTAAAAGAGAGATCATTTGCAAGAGAGACATACTGGGAGCACTTTGGAGTAGCAAAATATTTTAGAACCGCAGAAAGATTAGAATTTGAAAGGTATGGTGATTCACTCAAAACCTTGCATCACAAAAAAATTAATTTCTAATTTTGATCTTAATGTTAAAAATCTATACAATTTCTGTTATATTTATTCAAAATCCATATTTTTTTTTAAAGCATTGCATATAAATTTTACTATTGATTTTACTAGTAAATTTTTTTTACAATCTTTGTTCCTATTTAGATTTAATTAAAATTCAAAAAAATAAATAAATAAACCAATATTTACCTTAAACCCCTTGTTTCTTCTTGCTTATGTGACTGCAAAATTTCACCTTAGGGTTTAACTCTATCTACCACTTCACAATTAGGTTTTTTTTTTAGGCATTTTATATTGAATGGGTTTGTATACTTACTATATATAGGGTGTTTGACATGTAAAGTAGGGGGACCACTTATTTAATTAGATCCAAACCCTGTCGGCCTTGTTCATTTTTTTTAAAAACAACACATGTTCTGCGGTGCGCCCTATGTAATATAATGCGTTGGTGCTCGTGGTGGTTTTATTGTTACATATCGCACTGAATCCTGTCAGCCCTGTCCATTTTTAGGAAGTCAACGACCATTCATCCGTGTGCCTGAAGTAATATAACGCAGTGGATCACATCTGCCAAATAACACCATTAAGTAACTTGTATTTAATTTTTTCTGTTTTCATTTTTTACTGTGATGGTGGTGTTTTTATCGTTACAAATCACCCCATCATAATTTAAAATTATTTATTATTACAAAAAAAAAAAAAAAAAAAAAAAAAAAAAAAAAAAAAAAAAAAATTCGCTATCAGTGTTGAAAAATTAAATGTTGAGTGTGTTTAATAGAATAAATACACAAGGGCATTTATTCAAATAACCACACTAGTTACCATAACTCTTTTTGCCTCAAAATTATTTGATTTATGTATAAAATATATTTAATGGTTTATGTATTGAATGATGCATGTTGTATATTGATAATAAAAAAATGCGTGATAAACAAAAACGCATTCAAAAACCCTATAACAATAGGGGACTTTGCTATCATAATAGTCGCGCTGGATGCCAATAGGGACTTCAAAAACATAGCCATCAACAAAACCTATCAAAGGATCAGAGCAAGTTTTGAAAGTATGGAAATATAACCTTAAAGCATGTCCTGAGAAACCAAAATAAGGACGTGGATAGCGATGCCAACAAAGCAATTGACATATGAGTTGGCATAGTCAAAGAGAACAATGAAGTTTATGAAGAAAGTATCCCTTGACCCCCTCTCCCAGTATAAAGAACGAGAATGTATACCATGATCCACATGTATCAGTGCAGGCTCCCAAGTGACCTGAGACAGTTTGGCAATCAACAACATCAGGTTTCTTCATAACAGAGACCAATAATTCAGGACCAGAAACCACAAATCAATGAAGAAAGGCTTCAAAGTTGGAGAGCGGAGATTGATGAAGAATCATCGCACAGGTATCGTGGGATTCTGGAGATCAATCGTCGATGGCTGACTTCAGTTGCAGCGGAAGATGATCTCGGAAATGTCGTTGCAGCCATCAATGGTGGCATATCAATGGCCATCAAGCACTTTCTTGCACGAGAGTTAGATAATAAGAAAAGGCGGGATTGTAAACCAGAATGGTATTTCTGGCAAAGTTTCAGCGGTAAGTGGTTTCGGGAGGGAACCACCCAATTCCACTCACTGATGGACATGTATCTTGAGGGCCGTGTGAGATTACCACCTTTTCAGGCGGGTACTCTCCGCGCGATTTGCCCGCCCGATATTCTTGCCAACTGTTGGATCTATCGTGTGTGGATCGATGGTGGAAGTGGGACGTGCAAGTTGTTTGACTGGTCAGATCTGATGGAGGATTTTCTATGGTGGAGATCGAGTCTTATAAAGGTAAGCTTTGAAGAACGCGCCGAGGCTTCAGAAAAGCGGAAATCATTAATTACCGTGTATTGTGTATATGCCGACCTTTCGAGGATAATGGTATTTGAAGTTTGTTTTGAACCACGAAACCAGCTCATCTGTTTTGAAGTTTATGGATTCTGGACGGAAAAAGTAGTTGCAGGGACTACGCTCCAATTTACGCACTACTTTTGAACCTGCGCTCCTTTGATTGTACAAGGAACTAGTTTCCTTTCCGTCTTTTTTTTGCAATATCTAAAAAGTAACTGATTATGTTAAAAATAAAAATAAAAAAAATGCGTGAGAAGTTGTCAAGTAACAAAAATATTAATCAACATAATGATAAAACATCTAAAAAAGTTAAAAAGACAAATTCTTTGTAATTTCTTTAGAAAATTAATATGTTTGAACTAAATGTAAGTTTGATAAATATGTATTGGGTAGTTTATGTCATGCAGAGCCACAAAATGAAGAAGATCGATAAGATTATTTCTAATCTAAGTGCATAAGAGCGTGAAAGTTTGATAGAAAAACTACAAAAGGATGAATCAAGTGAATGAAAAAATGTTATTCAATATGAGTTTTTTTTTATAATATACTTAGGAATATTAGATAACATGTTTCAAACAATTTATTAATTCATATATGCTTAATGTTCTACATGGAACAATAACACAGGAAAAGATCAATTTCATTCTAAGAAAATAAAAATTATAGAACATGTAAAAGACGATGAATTGGTCCTTAGCTTGTCTGGAGTGGTGCTGGAGGTTAATGAAAGGGTGGACATTTTTTACAAAACTATGAGGGATATAGTAGAACGAATGTATAGACATACTTTCCATTTACAATATAAAAATCGATCTATTGATTCCAAAACAAAATTATATCTAAACTACAAGAAGCATTTCCGCATCAATGATCAATGAGACTTGTCAAACTTACAATAGTAAAAGCATACAACAACTAAAAAGAACCATTCAAAATGTAATATTCCTAATTAAAATGTTTTTCTATAATTATATGTATATTGCTACAAACCATTAGTTTATTAATATCAATTTTGTTATATTTAGTTTTCATATATCAATATAAAAACAGTTTATTATTTTTTTCAGGAAGATTATGAAAATCCCAAAGAATCAACAGGGTGGTATGCAAAACATGCCAATAGGAATGTCAAAAAAAGTGTACAAGGAGATGGTCAAAGAAAAGGACATAATTGTATCACAAGAGGAGCCATTTCAACAACAACATGCTTCAATTGTATGTAATTATTGACTTTGTACATATAAACAAATAATTTTGCATTAAATATTATTTTTCAAGTATGTTCTTGCAAAAAAATAAACAAAATGGAACTCATTCAACACATAAACAAGACGACAAGGAAGAAAATGGTTGATATCAAAGTTTGTGAGTAATACATTTCCTTATTGTTTTTTTTTTTTTTTTATAGAAACGGTTATGGGATTTCATTAAGTATTTGGCAAAAAGCCATAATTTCGGTTACAAAAAGTGAAATTGGTTTCTTGGCATCTCTCCAACCAGCTGGACATGGCACATATGCTTATGAATCGCCTATTTTTACAATTTTCACGTGAACTCTTGTTGCTGATTTCCCAAGCTTATGAATGCATACAAACTGATTTAACAAAAGACAGAAAAACATAGAAAATTTAGGGAATTGGTTCCCAAGAGATTTCATTATCTCTGAGAATAGTTCCAACACCTAGCTGGGCTGCCTTATTTGCCTCTACATCTGCTTCTTTGTTGTTGTTTCTCAAGATATGAAAGAATTCCAATTTTAGGAGCTTTGTCAGGCCTTTAATTCTTGTAATTGTCCTTGCAAGTCGAAGATCTGCTAAATTTATGTTGGTCACCATTGCATTGATAATGACCTGGGAATCTCCGAAAACAATTGGTTCTGTGTGCCCCATTTCTTTAAGCATTTTGATCCCTTGAAATAGAGCCATGGCTTTAGCTTGTATGCTTGAGAAGTGGCCCAGTCCCCATGCAAACCTGTGTATAGATGCATCTTCTGGATTTATAATGAGTCCTCCTGCTCCAGCCAATCCTGGATTTCCCTTGGCTGCCTCATCAAAGAAAAGAGAGGGGAGTGTTTGCTTGGACAACCAAGATTGAAATTCTTCTTCATTTTTCCTGATTTTCCATTCTTTGAGACATATAGGTGAGATTTTCGATTTTTTGAAATTGAGGTTGAGTGCTGCTCCAAACTCAATATCCTGTTGGCTTAGATTTGTGTCACCACTTTTGTCTCTTAGCCACTCATGTAACTGACCTTTCATTGTATTTGCTACTAGTATGCAGTTCTGTTCCTTATCTCTGAAAATCCTTCTGTTCCTCTCCAACCAAATTTGCTAGCTGATGAATTTGGTCAGAGCAGTCCATGCTGCTTTGACTATCTTGTTTTTTGGACTTGGGCCTGGATACCTAGCCAGCCACCCAGCAAACAAGTCTGGGACAGAGTGGGGGAAGGTGGGCATAAATTTCGATGATCCAAGGAGTTCATGCTAGATTAGACCTGTGTAATTGCACTCCAGCGAAAGGTGAAGAGCAGATTCTGGACTTTCTTGGCATAGTGTGCATCGTGATGGCCCTAGAAATCCCCTTTTCTGAAGCCTATCATCTGTTAGGATCTTTTGGTGGCATAGCAACCAGCATAAATAATCAATCTTTGGAATGGTAGGGAAATTCCAAATACGAGTCTAAGGCGCCGGATTAGGAGGCACGTGAGGTTTCTCCAGGATTTTGGCATAGCCTTGAGCCAGCGTATATCCAATCTGCTTCGGTCCCCGGCCTCTTGTGTCTTTTCTTCTTGCGTGCAGCGGAGCCGCCCCATGGAGCATCTTCAATAGCATATCATAATTTAACTGCCACGTAGATGGAACTTTGATCGGTTTCCAGCCAGACCAGCTATCTCCACACCAATTCGATATGTCCCAAAGCATTTTAATATTGGCTTCATCCATCCATACCTTCAGCTCGTTCCTAAGATTCGAGCTCACCAGCGGAGGCCTGTTCATTATGCTGTCATCCCATATCCTGATGTGTTTGCCATTTCTTAGTATCCAGTAGGCATTGTCTCTTATTAGCAGGCCAATTTTAATAATTAGAGTGCTGAGGGGGGATCTGTTTTGGTCTTTGGGCTGCTCCAAGCACTGAAGTCTCTGACCTCTGAAATATTTCCTCCACAGCGCCAGTTGAACCCATCCTGACTTTGTTAAGCGGATAAATCGTTCTTGCGAACAAGACCAATCTCCCTAGTATCAATTGATATCTAGCAACAAACAAGACAAGCAAATCTAGTTTTCTCTAAACATATTACGATTCATTAATAAAAACTAAGAGGCGTTTTAGACCCTACCTTAAGTCCAATGCTAGTTTGTGGCAGCCTTGCTCCAATAGCTTCAAAGAGTTTCCTTTTTAATGACCTGCAAACACAAACAAGCACACGTCAAAGAACACCTGCATAGCTAATATAATAAATCATGATGTTCATCATAGTGATCAAGGAGTCTATGAAATAAACCATTAAACAAGGCTCATTGAGAAAAATAAACTTGATTGTATTAACTTTGAAAAAGAAGAACTTTACAACCTTGGTGCCTTGATGTTGTACAAGCTCTTCCCAGGGTCCAAGCAGGAATCTCCTCTACTTTGACAAGCCTCACTCTCTTCCAAATGAGATCAAAAAGTATGTGATCTTTCCTCTCAGAAGTTCAATAAGGAAGACTAAGTTCCAGCAGCATTTACCCTAAAAAATATTTAGCTTTCAACCTCTCAAGTAACCAGCCCAAAGCTTCATTTTATAGTGCAAAGGAAGGAGGTTACAGGTCCACCATTGAAGGGATAGAGTCCTTCTTCAAAGGGATAAGCTCCTCACATCAATAGGTTAGCTCCTTAAGGTATGGGATGCATGAACCCTTAAAGAGCGAACTTGCCACCGTAAGATTCCCTCTAGAAGCTTCCAGAAATGACTCAAAGTGAGTTTTTAAGAATGTACTTGCACCTTTTTAACTTTTACAGGGATTCGCACCCATAACACAGATACAGAGCGGTCAGGTGT
Source organism: Pinus taeda (assembly GCA_000404065.3). Classification (NCBI taxonomy): domain Eukaryota; kingdom Viridiplantae; phylum Streptophyta; class Pinopsida; order Pinales; family Pinaceae; genus Pinus; species Pinus taeda. The sequence continues at coordinate 146,387 of APFE031420226.1, read as the reverse complement.
GCAGGGGATATGACCAATAGCTGCGGTACCGCAGGTAATGCTAAGAGAAAGTGCGGAACTAGAGTTTTAGATATTTTTAAGGTCATTCTCTTATTTTCAAGGCTTGATATGAAGAACTGAGGTTTAAGACTTGCAAAGGAGGTAAGTATGAGTGATGATAGACTCACACAGATTGTAGAAAGTCATGGTGACATTTTTTTTGTGCAACAGATTGGCCCTAAAGTGCGAAGTCTGTAATAGATGAGGATGGTTCTATCATCTATGAAGAGTGAAGTACTTTATCATTTCAAGGATCTTCCTGTGGACACCCTAGTCGGAACCTGCAAAATATATATATATGAACATATCATCACTGAGGTAGGCATTCCCATACTCAGATCAAAACTAACTAGAAAACTATCTAAACTGCTCTGATACAGGAATGATTTCGTAATACATCACAAGTATAGACATATGTAGATATAGTATGGGCGTAGCCATCTGTTTATGAATAGTCCACTGTATAATCAATAACAAAATTCCTCGCAACCTAGATGGTGGAAACTAGATCCAGGGTCTTGTTTTCTACTTCCCGAACTAGTACGATTCTATCCATGTGAATGAATGTGTCGAAGTCGAACATGGTAGAAACCACTTGATTACCAGTTAATGATGTAAATTGTTAACAAGTGTGAGAGGAACCACCAGTAATGTCAATGGCCCTCAAAGTACTCAGTACAATCCATGAAATGTGAATGAATGAGTCGATGTCGAACACGTCACAGAATCCTTTGATCGAAGGTCAATGATGAACCTGTCGTCAAAGGCGAGAAACCTTCCATTGAGGCATGCAAATTCCAAGGTACTGACGATTTTTAGATCATCTTTCTAGATAATGAGTTGGAGTCGATAGAAAGTGATCCGTCATAGGCAAGCCCACAACACGAAATCATAGATCAAGTTTTGAAGAAATATATTTCGCAAGGACTAACTTAGGGATGGTCAAGATGGATGACATATATTTTACAAATGAATGGTTTATTTGAACTGACCTCTTAAACACATCACGCCACTGCAGATGGTTTGGTGACAATTAACCCAAAGCTAATACCCAAGAACCGGCTGGAGACTTTCAATATGGTTTGATTAACTGTTAGACAAAGGCTTTCCCAACCCAGGTGAACAAAAAGTGTCGTGTTCAAGAGTGGTTAACTGCTTTTCTAAACACAAAGTATAACAAACAGGTTCATTTTTCTCCCTTTTCCCCCACCATTTCTGGCAAGTGCCTCTTTATTTTTGACAAGCTTGAGGAGGATAACATTTTCTTGATTATAAGCTCATCCTTCAGATGAGTCCAACTTAGTTTAAAATTCGAACCCTAAGAAGGAGTGGTCCGTTCCTGTTTGAAATTGAACAGGTCCTTTACTGTTAGATTTTAACGAGTCCAGTATAGGAGAAACTCGGTGTTTTTCAATTTTAGGGAGTCAGAAGAAAAACTTAAGAAAACTCCATGGTTGTCCTTTTTCGTAGACTTGTGTCTGCCAAGCCCGAAAAAGTATAAAATAATACTTGAGAGAACCGCTTGACCATTACAATCAAGGAGTACTTTTCATAATTAGTGCCTTCAATCTGAAAAAAGTAAAAAAAGTGATCGAAAACACGTTGCTTTATTACCAATATCGAACTTGAAACGACAAAAGTCTGGCAATCTTTTCATGTTTTATACGGTCAGAAAAGAGCTGTAAGTGGACCGTCCTTTTAATTCTATTTTAACGAGTTTAAAAAGAAAAACTCGACAATCTTTTCATATTTTACGAGTCAGAAAAGAGCTTAAAGAGGACTCCTATGGTTTTTTGTTGAAAATGATCAATTCTCCCTGAAAACCCAATATTCTGCACAAAAACTCAAAACACTACTCATACCTGTTTAAAATTAATAAAAATGCATCAAAAGTGACATTTTTAAAGTGAAAAATAAACAAATTAAAAATTCATTTATTCAAAAAATCTTATAAAAAGGGCTTTTGTAAATTCATTTTTACCGTTTGACTTTGGAGTGAAAAGTAAGAGCTTTTGGTAAGAAAACTTCATGTGAAGATTGCGGAAAACCTGACCGCTGGAATCGAGAACCGTCCTCTTCAGGTAATCCACATCATCCCTGACTTGCATTTCATCCATTTCATTTTCATTTTTAGGGCTTTAAAATTCATGTTTAGGGAAATTTTGGTTAAAAAATCGCTCGCGGTGGTTGTGTAGGTGCTCCATGTGTACCCTGCGAACCCCGACTTTTTCGTACAAACAAAAGAGTTGGGGTCCCGCACCTGCTATTAAGAATGAGTGCGAACCTACGCACTGTTCCTAACCTGGCAGGTGTGGACCCCGCGAAATGCGTTTTGAAACACTATATTTTTTCGTTTCCGACCAAATGTTTTGAAATTACAATATTCTAATTCGCCTATTTTGCAATGCGATACGCAAGATGCTTGTTTGGCAGGAAAGAGAACATGAAGATGTGGATCAAGCCGCATTACTACATCCACCTTCAATACAGGCTTTAAGAGCATGCAGACTATTGAATTTCTGGGCCATACCTGGCATGAGGGCTCAGGTAGACTTTCTACAATGGCTGGTAAACAAGTGGAGCACACAGGACCAGTGTTTCATAATTGGTGGTCACTGGCTCGAAATCGAGCCAGAGGACATTTATTTTCTGACTGGTTTTCCCAAGAGAGGTGAAGGATTATCTCTATTCGGGTCTAGGCCAGGTGGCCAGTCTGTCGCTAGTCTTCGACTAGAGTTTTGCAATGTCCAAACTGTGGACAAATGGATAGATGTTAAAACCATCTCCTGTCCTGAACTTAAAGTGATTGCATTTACTGTCACCAGACTGTGCGGGAGCACAACATTGCATCTAGCTACCGGTTCCCAAATGCGCATGTCAGTAGACTGCTTCCGAGGCATCATCTTCAACTGGTGTGATGTCGTGTTGGCCAATGTGAAAGGCCAACTGACTAGGGCAAAGAATGGACAACTAAAGAACTTTGGATTTGGTTTCTTAGTTGTGAGCTTTGGCCTAGAGAGGGTACCTATTCTGGTTCCACAACATCTTTCTGTTGAGGCTGGACTTCCCCGAGATCCTAGGATTATGCACTGGGTTGCAGTCATGGCCTGTCATCCTGAGGAGGGCACAAAGGTTGTTCGATTCCCACCTGAGTATTTTCGTTGGTTGGGAAACCAACTTTTCGTGATACAGGACTTTCCATATGCTGGGATGGATTATCGTGGTGATCCAGACATGGCTCTTCCACCAAGAGAGCAATGGGATGATACAGGTAAAATTATTTTCAACATTTTCTAATTGGAGAATCATCTGAGACCAATCAACAGAGACCTTGGCCAAATTGGAGAATCATCTAGAGCGCTTGATAGTAGATATCCCAGAGACTAGTATAGATGATATTCCTCTTAGGATTCAACGCTATGTGATTGGGGTCCCAGGACCTTTTAGGAGGTTCCTTTGTAGGGTAGTCCGAGCAGTGGTTTCTTATCGTGATCATCATCAGGGATAGGATGATCGCCTTTGTAGACTTCATATGACATTTATATCTTTTTGTCGATCATTAGGTGTTTTTCAACCTATGATCGAAGACGATGTATATTTGACACACTTCTATGCTATGATATATCACTATTACTGGTTATCTTGTATAACATGTTTATGGAATGCTTTTAAATTTACTATCTTGATTATTGCAAATGTCTATTTAACATTTGAGAAGCAACTGCATCTGCTAATGTGTTTAAATATCTTGGAATATGTTTATATTCAATGTAGTCAACTTCACGTTCCAAGAGATGAACTCTCAAAAATAATCTTAATAATACTGGGTTCCTAATGGCATAAAACCTGTTGAGCTGTAATACAACTAGTTCAGAATCTAACGTTACAATCAAACTCTGAATCCCAAATGAGATGGATTCAAATAATAACTCAATCACTGCACTATACTCTGTAATGTTATTTGTTGTTTGACCAAGGCTTACCCCATGCATAGATACTAACTCGTCAGAGGGTGAATAGATAACCCAAGCTGTGGAAGAAATATTCTGTGCACTACGACAAGCACCATCAGCAAAACCAATGTATGTTTGAGAAGACACCGACATCTGCAGTATTAAGAGTAAAACCAAGATAAGCAGGAATAATGATAAAACACTCTCTAAACTAGGCACACTTTCTAATCTAAAGCACACCAACTAGAAAGAAATTATTCTAACGAGAATCTCCACACCAAACTCTAAGCATAATATCTTTTCAGATAAAGCCCATTTCTTGGTCTACCTAAAGAGACACCATCAAAATCTACTAATTCATAGGCCCATTTGGCCAGCTTTCGCTTAACAACAAAAGGACCATGCCACATGGGTATGAATTTTCCAGCCCCTAGCTTATCGTTCGCTTGACCGTATAATAAAACTAGGTCCCCTTCCGAAAAATTACGAGGTGTAACATTACGATCGTACTGAGCTTTTATCCATTTTGCGTGAGTCTTGATTGCTAATGCAGCATCAAATCAATTCTCATCTAATTGAGCTAAGTACAACAAACGTTTTCCCTCTTCAGAATTGGCTGGGAGTAATTCTATGGCTATTTGCAACGACAGAATTTCGCACTCAATGGGTAACACTACTTCCAACCCGTAAACAAGCTGAAAAGGAGTGAAACCTGTTGATGTTTTGACTAAGGTTCGGTACGCCCAAATTGCTAAAAATAACATGTTATGCCAATTCGACCGATGAATACAATGATTCGTCGGATCATGGTGACTAGAACTTTGTTGATTGCCTCAACCAGACCATTAGCTTGTGGGTAATATGGAGTAGAGCTATTGTGACGTAGGCCAAGTTGATCTGCTAGCTCAGTCACCATGATGTTTCGAAAATGGCTCCCATGATCAGTGATAATCGCTTTAGGAACACCAAACCTAGCAATTATATGATTGAAAATGAAAATAGTAGCAGTTTTGCCGTCTGGCGAAAATGTAGGCATCGTCTTGGCCCACTTGGTCAAATAATCTACCGCAAGGATGATATACGCATGCCCCCCGACTGAGTGAGGGTTACATGTAATGAAATCAATACCCCATTTTGTGAAAGGACCAACGACAGTTATAGGGTGGAGAGGAGCAGGTGGAGCATGCATCTTTCGATCAAAAATTGGCAATTGTGGCATTTCTGGACGGCATTGATACAATCTTTAAATAAGGATGGCTAGAAATAGCCAGTGCGCAATATCTTTTGGGTTGTGGCATGCCAAGACATATGACCGCCACATGCTCTAGAGTGACAGTCATTGAGAACCTTTTCAGCGTCTTCATGAGTTAAATAATGATGGAAAACAGAATCCACACCACAACGATAGAGTGTATCTCCAATAATTCTATATTGTTGGGATTGGAAATATATTTTCCTTCGTTGAGATCGTGAAATTTCAGGCCGAAAAGATTAGGTTTGGAGATAGACGATTATATCCCCATACCATGGATCAAGAGTACTAATAAGAAACAAAGATTCATCCGTAAGGGATTCTTCTGCCACAGTTTCGGTATCAGTACGAGAGAAGTCACACATTAATTCCGCAAAAATCAAAGACTTTTTTGACTTGGATTTTTCAAATTCCAGGTCAAATTCCTGTAGGATAATGATCCATTTGGAATACTTGCCCTCTAGCAATTGTTTAGTCAAAATATACATCATAGGGTTATAGTAAAAAATTATTGTGGTTTTGCGTAGTAGAATGTAGTGACAAAAACGTTGGACAACTTGAACAACTGCGAGGGCCAATTTCTCCACATGCGAATATTTAAGCTCAGTCAGATTCAGAGTTCGACTAAGATAGTAAATCACATGTTCAGCGTTGAATTCATCTTCCTGAACTAAAACCATCCCAATGGTGGAATGAGAAGCGACGAGGTACAAAAAGTAGTCCTGGTTGTAGTTTGGAGGATGCAATAACGGTGCATGGGTCAACGCGTGTTTAAGTGCATCAAAAGATTTCTGAGCTATCTCATCCCAAAAGAATGGAGTGTTCTGTTTCAACAACTTGGTAAAGCCTTTCGTTATCTTGGCGTAGTTAGGAATGAATTGACGTAAAAAGTTTGCTTTCCCTTGCAAACTTTGGAGTTGGCGAAGAGTCGAAGGCAGAGGTAATTTAACAATGGCTTCAACCTTCGAGGGATCGACACAAATGTCGGCTTTTGAAACAACAAATCCCAGTAAGCGACCCGTTTCTATACAGAAAACACATTTGTGTGGATTCAACCTAATTCGATAATGACTACATCTCATAAAGATGGCTCGTAAATGAGTGAGATGATCGGCTCTTCGTAATGAATGAGCAGGTAAATCATCGAGATAAGGCTGCATAATGTGCTTGATGTCGTGAAATACGTAAGACATAGCCCATTGAAAAGTTGCTCCGGCGTTCTTCAACCCAAAAGGTAATTTGCAATAAGCAAAGGTCCCCCATGGACAAATGAAAGTCGTTTTTGGTTGATCAGCAGCGAGTATGTTAATTTGATTGTAACTGGAAAATCCATCCATAAAGGAGAACATTTCACTGCTGGCACAATCATCAATTATTTGATCGATATAGGGAGTTTGATAATTGTCTTTAGGACAAGCTTGATTAATATCCCTATCATCAATACATATTCTTATCGTTCCTTGCTTTTTGTTAACAGGAACAATATTCGATACCCAATCCATTAAAGGAATTGGATATATGAAACCCGCTCGAAGTAATTTCTCAACTTTAGCTTTAATGGCAACAGCTTTTCTTGGATGTATTTGACGCAAACGTTGTCGAACAGGTTTAGCATCTGGGTAAGTTTTGATTTCATGGACAACAATTGATGGATCGATTCCTGGCATTTCTTTGTATGACCAGGAAAACACATCACGAAATTCTTGAAATAGGGCTTTATAAGTTTGGATTTCCTCGTCCGTACAAGAAGCACCTATATGAATGTTTTCAATAATTCTGAGTTTCACTAAAATATCAATAGGAATTATTCGAGAAATATTTCCCAAATTCAACTCAGAATCAGGATGTTGTAATGGATTCTATGATTCCTTGACATAATTAGTGGTAAAAATAGATGAGAAATCAATTTCAAAATGATCAAGCTCAGGTAAAAACAAAGATCAATGATGAAGATCTTCCCATGGTAAATCATCAACAAATAAAAGTTCACAAATCTACTTATCAGTGTGAACAGGTTCAGAAAAAGTTGTTGAATCTGAGGTTGAGATTGAAAGTGACTCCCCATGGACCACATTCATTGGATCAATGTCAGTTGAACTAGAGTCGAAAAACGACTGTACCGCCTGATATGCAACTTTAAAGGGACTCAAAGGCATGGCATCACCAAATGAGTCCACCTCAGAATCGGAAGGTACGATCCAAGGATCATCAAAAGCAATAGTGTTCGATGAAATCATGTGAATGGTTGCAAATGAAGGTGATACATTAGGAGGAGGAAAAGAAAAAGTTCCTAGTAAACCAGAATCTTTAATCAATCCCACCCCAACATCCTTATAAGGGATAGTTGTTTTACCAACATGTTGGATACTCTTAGAAGAGGCTGGGTCGGATGAAAAATAATTTAACTAGTCTATTGTAATGATCTTTCCATTATGAGGGAATTTAATAAGCCGAAAAACCGATGAAGAAACAACAGTCATTGCGTAAAACCAACTACGACCCAAAAGGAGGTTGTAATCTAGAGGGGCATCAACCACTTCCACATCTAGAGTAATAGTTTTCTTTTCAACACTCAAAACTACATAAAGCAATTTCTTCAAAAGAGAAACTAAAATTTCTAGAAAACACACTCAAAACTATGAAAAATCTAATCTTGAGATCTAACTTCTAAAAACTAATGGAAATAAAAGCTTCAAATATTTTTTGAGGATGTTTTTACTTAGTTATTCAGCAAACTAAGGATTAATTCGTTTAGCAAGACAAATCAACCAAAAACACCCAGCTATGTTTTTTTATAAAAAATGAAATTCACAACTTATGACCAAGTTGATTCAAAGTTTTGCAAAGAGAAACAAAATCTATTTCTCACCAAAGGAAGATCTCACAAACCAGCCAGACTTATCAAGAAGACAAAAGATTCTAGGGTGATTTAAGGTTTCTTAGGCTTCTAAGCTTCAAGTCACTACAAAGACTGAGTGAAGACCAAACCAAACATGCAAAAACTTCTAGAAATTCATCCAAAACACAACACTAATGGAACTTACTTATGAGAGACTCTTGACAGGATATATGCAGATCTAGGCAGAGGATAAAAGTAATAAAAAGAACCTAAACTAAACTGGACGAAAAGATTTTAGGATTTTCAAAAATTTTGATAGGGTCCGCAGGCCCCCAGGGAAACCAGGTGCGGTACCGCTCTGTGCTGTAAAGTAACAGTGCGGACAGGTCCGCACTGTAACTCAAACAGAATGTGCGGTCCTCGTAAAAATTTCTAAAAACCAAAAAATCAATCAAGGATCTAAAACCTACCCAATTCCACATGCATCAAGCAAAAACCAGAAACAAAAATCAAGTTTCTCGAATCAAAGATCAAGGAAAATTAAACAATCAAATCCCGTCCCCACCGGAGTCGCCAATTTGTTAAGCGGATAAATTGTTCTTGCGGACAAGATCGATCTCCTTAGTATCAATTGATATCTAGCAACAAACACGACAAGCAAATCTAGTTTTCTCTAAACATATTACGATTCATTAATAAAAACTAAGAGGTGTTTTAGACCCTACCTTAAGTCCAACGCTAATTTGTGGCAGCCTTGCTCCAACAGCTTCAAAGAGTTTCCTTTTTAATAACCTGCAAACACAAACAAGCACACAACAAAGAACACCTTCATAGCTAATATAATAAATCATGTTCATCATAGTGATCAAGGAGTCTAAGAAATAAACCATTAAACACAACTCATTGAGAAAAATAAACTTGATTGTATTAACTTTGAAAAAGAAGAACTTTACAACCTTGGTGCCTTGATGTTGTACAAGCTCTTCCCAGGGTCCAAGCAGGAATCTCCTCTACTTTGACAAGCCTCACTCTCTTCCAAATGAGATCAAAAGGTATGTGATCTGTCCTTTCAAAAGCTCAATAAGGAAGACTAAGTTCCAACAGCATTTACCCTAAAAAACATTCATCTTTTAACCTCTCAAGTAACCAACCCAAAGCTTCATTTTATAGTGCAAAGGAAGGAGATTACAGTTCCACCATTGAAGGGATAGAGTCCTTCTTCAAAGGGATAATCTCCTCACATCAAGGGGTTAGCTCCTTAAGGTATGGGATGCATGAACCCTTAAAGAGCGAACTTGCCACCACAATATTCCCTCTAGAAGCTTCCAGAAATGACTCAAAGTGAGTTTTTAAGAATGTACTTGCGCCTTTTTAACTTTTACAGGGTTCACACCCATAACACAGATACAGAGTGGTCAGGTGCACAGGGGACATGACCAATAGGTGCGGTAACGCAGGTAATGCTAAAAGAAAGTGCGGAACCAGAGTTTTAGAGATTTTTAAGGTCTTTCTCTTATTTTCAAGGCTTGATATGAAGAACTGAGGTTTAAGACTTGCAAAGGAGGTAAGTATGAGTGATGATAGACTCACACAGATTGCAGAAAGTCATGGTGACATTTTTTTGTGCAACAGGCTTTGGTGCTATGATCTTCCAAATTAGTTTGGCTCCCATTGCTAAATTCTGTGTGCTTATATTTTTATAGTTTAATCCTCCCCCCTGTAGTGGTCTGGAGACTATTTCCCAATTAACCATAGAAATTCTCTTCTCATTATGTTTGCCTCCTTTCCAGAGAAATTTCTTGATTAGCTCCTCCATCCTCTTAATGATTCCCACCGGTGCCAAAAGAACAGAGAATTGAAATGGCGACAGGTTGCTAAGCGCGAATTTGATGAGCACTAATTTTCCGGCAATGTTGAGCCAGGAGGATCCCTAGGCCTGCATTTTTGCTTTGAATTTTTCTATTTGGGGATGTCAATCCTTGCTCATAGCCCTCTTATGAAAGATGGGCAACCCAAGGTATTTAAAGGAGGTCCAGGATGTTGAAACTGCAAAGCCTAGACATCTGGCTATGGAACTTGCAGTAGCAGCTGAGATATTCCAGCAGTAAACATGACACTTACCCCTGTTTAGTTCACTGCCCGATGCTTGACAATAATCTTCCAGCACATCTTTGAATTTGCTTGCAGACAGTTGAGTTGCAGCCCCTAGTAACAAGGTATCATCTACGAAGAGGGCGTGGTTGATGCTCTTAACCCCTCTTGCTATGCACAGGCCAACTATATCTTGGTCTTGTTGCTTCTTGTTTAAATAGAAACTGAGGACAGAGGTTTGCAGCACAAAGAGGAGGGGTGAGAGTGAGAGGGGGCATCCCTGCCTCAGCCCTCTAGATGCTTTGAAGAAGTCAACAGCCCTGCCATTCACTAAAGGTGCAATTCAGGGTTCCAAAATACAAGCTCTGATCCACTTGATAAAATTTTGACCAAAGCCAAGCTTGTGCAAAACAGCAAACAAAAATCTATGTCTTACACGATCAAATGCATTATTTAGATCGAGTTTAATGACCATACCTTTTTCTTTTCGACGAAGACTGGAATGAATCGCCTCTTGGACCAGGATGAAATTATCTACTAGCTATCTGCCATGTATAAATCCACCTTGATTCTACGGGATGATTTTGGGGAGGATTTTCTTCAATATGTTTTCTATTACCTTAGTAATCACTTTATATCCAATGTTACATAAGGATATAGGATGGAATATATTGAATGAGTTCGCACCTTTTTCTTTAGGAATGAGGGCGAGGAATGTTGAGTTTATGTAGCCTCCTATTTTCTGACACTCTTGGGACTTCTGGATCATTTTAAAGAGCTCCTTCTCAACTATATGCCAGCATGTCTAGAGAAATCTGGGCGTGAAACCATCTGGACCCGAGGCTTTGTCGGGTTCCATTGCAAAGAGGGCTTCCCTAACTTCGTTTTTGGTGATTTTACCTTCAAGAGCCTGGTTCATTTTAGATGTGATGAGGTTGGGAACAACATCTAACAGATTATCGTTTTGGCTAGTATCCACGCCTTCACTATACATATTCTCAAAGTGATTTGAAGCTGCCCTCTTAATGCTGGCAAAATATTTTAAAGTGCAGTTATCTTTTTTGATTTCAGATACAGAATTGCGGCATTTCCTGACCTGAGCCTGCTTGTGGAAAAAATAAGAGTTTCGGTCACCAGCTTTGAGCCATAGACTCCTTGACTTGACTCTCTAGAATTCTTCTTCTGCGAGACAAGCCATATGGAATTTTTGTTGTAGCTGAGATTCCTTGTCCAGCTATTCTTTGGTGATATTGGTAGCTTCTAGGTGGAGGTGCTGCTTTTCCAGTTCGCTTTGAATTTTATTTATTTATTTATTTATTTTTATTTGTCCACAGCGGGATTAGGCAAGGTCTTAACCCATCCTTTTAGCATTGCTTTCACTCTGCGAAGTTTTTCCTCCCAAACAAAGAAAGGAGAACCCTTGACTGGCTCTTTCCAGCAATCTTTGACCTTTTGCATGAAGTCAGTCTCTTTAGTCCATAGAGAGCTAAATCTGAAAGGGATAGGCCCCAGATCCTTAGAAGTCAACAGTTCTAGACTGATGTGCTTGTGATCTGAAACACTACTATGAAGAACTCACATTCTAGTCTCTAACCCAAGAAGCAGGAAAGAACTTTGAACAAGAAACCTATCAAGTCTTGCCGCTATATGACCCAGTCCAACTCTCTTATTTGACCATGTGAACGTGCTTGTGACCGGCTTTATATCTAGCAGATCCCAATCTTGCATGAGGTCTTTCGCCCATTCTCTTGCCAGATCTCTGTCTATGCTCCCTCCTCTTTTTTCTGTTGCGAGGAGGGTGAGATTTAGATCCCTGGCTATGATTATGTTTTCCAACTTTTCTAGATCTCCCAGACTTTTGATGGAGTCCCAACAAATTTTTTTCTCACCTGCATTGTTAGGAGCATACACATTGAATAGACAAATAATCTCCTTTGATTCTAAATGCTGCATTTTTAGAAAAAATCCAATGGGTATTCAGGGACTCAGAGATTAATGAAAACTTATTTTTGTTCCAAAGCGACCCAAGTCCTCCCGATGCTCCACGGGCAAAGATTGCATGCGCTCCACTTTTATTCCAAAAATTTTTGCTTGCTTGGAGGAAAGTTGTGTCCTCCAATTTGGTCTCATGGATGAGGCAGGATATCCGGGGCTTCCAATCTTATTAAACTATTCATTGCTTCTTCCTTAGTTGTGGTGCCCATTCCCCTACAATTCCAGGAGACTATCTTCATCATTTATTTTTTCCTTGATGAGCTCCCTTGGAGCCCTGGGATTGGTTCCTTGTCATCTTCGGGGTTTTTGCTAGAAGCTTCTCTAACGTTGGCTGGCTGCTCTGGAGCTTGTCTTTATAGGTTTCATGTTCTCTTTTTTCCTTTGCAGACTTGCGTCCTCTTGTAGATCTTCCAGGAGAGGATTGAGATTCACCTATTTCCCCTTCTTCCTCCGATTCCTCAAACTCTTGGGTTTCCTCCTCCTCTTCTGATATCTTCCCTTTGGATCTCTTTGGAATACTTTTGATAGAGGGAGAGGCCTCCTTTGGGATTTCTGTCTCCTGGGTATTCATGATTTCAGATCCAAGGATTTTGAATTTATTCCCTTGGCTTTCCATGGTTGGTTTTTGAGCAAGACCCGCTTGAGGAGTTTTGGCATTTCCGTTTGCATTCTTCTTGTGAAAGGTTTTGGAGCGCTTTGCATGATTCCATCCTTCTTCCTTCCCTTTTTCTTCCACCCCTTTGGACGGGTAGTCTCTGGCAAAGTGTCCGTAGACATGGCACTTCCGACATTTGAACGGCAGTTGCTCATAATCCAGCTTCTGTACATGGATCCAGGGACCTACAACTAGTTTGACGGCTTCCGGTAGTCCGACCTCCAGATCTACCTCCACACAGATTCTAGCACAATCATATTGGTCCTTGCTGTTGTCTTGTCTATAAATTTTTCAAGGGTATTCCCTATGTGTTTCAAAGAATCCCAGTTCCAGCAGTGAACTGGAAGATTAGGGAGTCTCACCCACACCAGGACCACTGTAGGCACATCCACCGCCGGATAAAAGTCTGGCATCCATTTATTTAAGTACAGCCCTTGGGGACCCATGAAGTAGGGGCCATTCCTAAAAATGAGATCTTTGTCCTCTTTTGCAGAAAATTCAAACAAAAAATATCCTCTCCCGAGGAAGTAAGATGTTACCTTGTTTTTTATCAAAGGTGCCCAGTTCTTGGTGACCCAGTTCTCGATTGATTTCGGGGAAGGTCAAAGTCCTGTAAACTGACCAACCAGAGCCCGATCTGCCAGCGACAAAGCTACTTGGATCGGTCCTTCAGGTGGAAGGGCGATCTCAGGGATGTCTTCGAGCTTTTTCACAAATTTTGCTGCTTCCATGCATTTCTTCTTGGGCAAAGAGGCCAGCAGGGTTTTGAAGGCCTCAGCAGTGGAAGGTGAAGGAGGAGAGGGAATCAGCTCCTCCATGAAGAACCAACAGATGCAGCCAGGGTGGCCGCAGTCTGCAGCAAATCCCTCAACGGACTCCCTCACAGGCTCAGAACGCGCGAAGTGCGGGCGCGCTCGCAGGCTCAGATTGTGCAGAATGCGGATCTCACAGGTTGTAGAGCACTCAGAGTACATTTCCTTATTGTTACTCAAGGTTTCATTTTAGTATTTTTTAGTTGTTTTACAACAACCATCCTTGAATGTATTCAAATAGGTGCTAACATACAAATAAGAACCATCGAAAGAAAGAATTGATTAACATTAGGTTAAATATGGGTTGTGGGTATATGTTAGCAAATCAAAAATTAATTATGGAATTTGTAAATATCTATGTTGTTTTACTTCTCTGTGTTTATAATTAATAGAACAAAAAAAGAATTTATATTAAATTTACGATTTATAATGTTGTATAAAACTTGCAAGAAACAAAGCATGGAACTACGCCAACAAAAGAGTTGTTGCAACAAGGCATGAGACTTTGTTTTGGAACAATGTGTAAAGGTCATGAGTCACTTCTTGCTATGGTACATTGCTATTTGATTTGCATTGATGTATATTATTTATTTCAATTTTCATTATTCTCACCAATGTAGATACACTCATTATACTTTATTTTTATGTTTACAGATAAAACAAGATCAAGAAGACGAAAACAATCAATGTAATCAACGAAACATTCATCCAAATAATCCAAGTCATGGAAGTAGCTCGAGCACTCACAATTGTTCTAGTGAAGAATGATGATCTATTTGGATATCAATGCAAGTTGTTGCATTTTTTGAAATAAATGTTTGTGAAAATCAGACATTTTGTTTAATGTAATGGACATAGCGCCCCAATTGAAAGATAAGGGATTGCCAATAACTATCTCATTTTGTATGACAAAGAGCCTTTTATTGATATATAATAAAATATCTTTTTAATTTATTTTATTGTGTTATCCAATGCCACAGTGAAATGTTACACCACTGATTAAATATTATAATGAAGAGATGTGAAATTTGATAATATAACAAATTAATCTAAACATCATATGCAAATGCCCTAATAAAAATTTAATTTATATGAATATTGTTATAAGATATATGTTGATTTTTCGATGAATATCAAAAAAAAAAAAAAAAAAAAAAAAAAAAAAAAAAATTACACTATCATAAGCTGAGGTTTCTAAAAAAGAGAAAATATCAAACAAAAAATCGGTGTGTTTATAACATAAATACACACTGGTGCATTATTTTATCTAAAATCACTGTTACGACAAGATTTTTGGATGGTCGATGTCTTTTATGAAAACGACAATAGTGGGACATTATATTCTTCAAGCATCAATATTATTTGCATTTAACGCCCCAATGCATTGTAATTCTTAAAGCACCAGTGTGTAATAAATAAGGTTTGTATACACAATGGAGTAATCTTCAAAAGATTTGGAAGACGTAAATGTTCATAATAGGAGAGTAATTGTATATTAAATGTTATATATAAACTAGTGATATATGTTATATACAAATGAGAATGAATGCTTGTTTATATACCCTAGGCATGTGCCCTTTCATGAATGGTCATTTCTCTAAGACATGCCTCTTCATTACTAACTAACTAACCATTAGTTAATTAATTATTAAATATTATTATTATTATTATTATATTTATGTTTTTTATTTTTTATATGAATTATATTCATAACATTGTCTCTCTCTTCAAAAAAGCTTTGTCCTCAAAGCTTACTGAGAATATTTTCTTGTCTCTGAACTTTCATCTTCGTTGATACAAAATGATATGAGGCTTTGAGTGATAGACAAAAAATCTTCGTACTGAGAATGAATCGGACCATCCTAGATTAATCTTTTGTGGAATTTTCTGATCTCTAGAAAATTGTGATGAATAGTTATCGTAGGACTGGATTATGCAAACTTTAGTGTTCTTGGGAACATAAATTTGTTGTTTATATTATGAGTGATATTGCTACGTAGATTGATTGGAAAGTTTGCTCTTGTGATTTAGAAGTTGATAAATAGTTCTTTTGGTTGAACTTTGCTTTATCATTTTGGCAGCTTACTGATTTCCTTCAGGTATTGTTCTTATTGAGTTGGCTATTGAATCTTCATTTGGAATGTCTATTGTTTGAACTACAACTTCCAAATATATTTTAACTTCTCTAGATTTTTCTTCTTCTTTGCTTGTGATATCGACTGGATGAGTGTTTATTCCTTTATCTTCAACTTGGATTGAAACGACAAATGACTTCAATACTTTGTTTTGAAGTTGTTCTAACTTGTCATTTAGTGACTTCTTGTCATTTTTAAGCGTTTTTATTTGCGCAAGTAAAACTTGGTTACGATTCCTTAGACGTGAAAGTTCGCCATTTTCTAAATCGTTGACTTTGTCCTTAGTATCTTTCTCTTTATCTTTTAAATTTTTTATTTTCTCTAATAATTTTTTATTAAGTGTTTTTAGGCACATATTTTCTTTTTCTTTTTCTGATAGATTCTCCTTTAATTCCTTATCAAAATTTTCATTTTCTTGTTTGTTTTTGTTTCTTAACCTTGCATATTTTAATCCGTGAAAGTAATTTCCCAATGTGGTCCCTTAGACGCCAAATTTCTTCGTTACTTTTTGTTGATTTTTCTTGAAACCGATCTTCAAGATCTTTATATTTCTTCTCTAATGCTTCATTCTTTTGTTGAAGTTTTGTTATTTCTTCTTCTAATCGTTTTATTTGTATCTTCCCATTGTCTTGATGTTCTTCCGTATTAAATAATCTTCCACACCTTGGACAAAGTAAATTGCACTTTTTTTGAATATATGTATATCCAGTTTCTTCTAGACAAGTTGGACATTTAGTCCAAAATAATGATTGTTGTGTGGAACTCATCTTGACTACTTCATTCATTATATTTGAATTAGACTCCATTTTTCTTAACTTGATAACTTTCCTCGATAATTATATATATATATATATATATATATATATATATATATATATATATATATAGAGAGAGAGAGAGAGAGAGAGAGAGAGAGAGAGAGAGATTATTCTCAACAATTGTTTTTTTTTCTTTCCTTTAACCTTTTTTTTTTGTAAAAATTTCTTTTTCTATATATATTTATAATTATTTTTCTTGTTTTTAAAAAGTTACAACGCTCATGAAATGTGTCGTTGGGGTATAATATAAAATATATGTCCACTTATGTGCCCTTGACTTGGTTAATTTTCTCCACATAAAAGTAAAACTTATCATTCATATAAAGAGATTTTGTATTCATTTTGTTCTTGTTTTACCTTGAAAATACTATGGGCAATTACCATGAGTTGCTAAAACCACGAGCTTGTAAACTACTTAATGAAGAATCAAGATAATCTTATCTACTCTTCATTCTCTTACGTATAGTTTTAAAGATATTTGAAAAGATTTTTGACTTTATCATGCGCCTTTTATAACAATGTAGAACCTTTTTGTATATATGAATGTTCTCCTTCAAATTATACATTGAACTATGTTTTTTTTACTATAATAATTGAAATGTTAATGGCTAAAGGCCTTATATATATTATAATATATATATATATATTATATATATATATATATACATATATATATATATATATATATATATATATATATATAATATATTATATATATATATATATATATATATATATATATATACATATATATATATATATATATATAGTCTTTTATTTTATTTTGTAATTTTTTTGGGGCTAAAGGCCTAAATGACGATATGGAGAATCTCCAAAATCTGAGCAACAAGCTTCAATTATAGAACAACATGGTTGATAGGAGGTCGATGGCTAAAGGCCTGGTGATCAGCCAACGTGGCTCTGATACCAATGTAACGAACAAGGTTTGTATACACAACGGAGTAATCTTCAAAAGATTTGGAAGACGTAAACATCCATAATAGGATAATAATTACATATTAAATGATATATATAAATTGATGAGATATGAGATGATTACAAATGAGAATGAGGGCCTGCTTATATACCCTAGGTAGGTTCCCTTTCATGAATGGTCATGTCTCTAAGACATGTCTCTTCATTACTAACTAACTAACAATTAGTTAATTAATTATTATTAATTATTATTATTTTTATATGAATTATATTCATAACACAGTGCTTTCATAGAATTTATGCCCCGATGCATTATTCAAATTAATAACATCGTTTCTTTTATATCAGTAGCACATTGATACTTTTATGCAAATCATACACATAAGAGCTGTGGGTTTAAATAAAAGCACTGGGTCGGCAAATTTTTATTTATTTATTTATTTTTTGCCCTATTGTTGTTCTTGAAAGCGACGCCCTAAGGCGTGTTTTTAATATATACGCATTGGGTCGGTATACATTTCAGGCAGCAGTGTTCTTTGCATTCAATGCCTCAGTGCTATTTTTCCATGAAGTGCACCACTAAAAAACATCCACTAAAACCTTCGATCGCCCATATTTTTTCAGTTGTGATGAAGTTTTGTTATAATCTCTGCTAAAACATCTGCTACCGCAAATAAATGTTTTAGCAAAGTTTTTTTGGACAATTTTTGCCAATTTTATAACCACTAAAAACCTCCATTATAACCTCCACAAGAAGGTATTTTCCTTGTAGTGTATGGTGGAAAAGTTTTCTCCAAAGGTTCCTCCAACATTTAAAGATTACGAAGTTAGTAAGGTGGCCTATAAGAAGTTCAAACCCTCCTCCTGTTCCCCTTCCCATTCAGATGTGCTTAAAAATCAATGTTCTTCCCTACCAGTAACAAGGAGCAAGAAAAATCATAGTAAAAAGAACTTTGGTCCTGAGATCTATCTTACCTCTTGTGGGTCCAAAGGTGGGTTGTCTTCTAGCAATTTATAGAAGTGTTATGTTTTTGCATTTTCATGTGTTATCAATTTGTTAAAATTCACTCCTTGTCGTAGGAAGCAGTAGGAATAAACATTCGAAGATTTAGTTTTGGACCTTTTACTCCCCCGTTCTTATTATGAGGATGCTAGTTTTTAGCATTTTTAGAATTTTGTGAGGTAAAAGAAATGTAACTCTTGATGTACTTGCCATGTTCATGGGTGGATTTTCAATATAATCTACACACACACACATACACACAATGTTATATTAATATTATATAGTAATTGTGGATTGATATAATGTTAAAAATAAAATATTATATAATATTTTATATAATACAATATAATATTATTCTTAATATTATATAGTATTGTGTAAGATTGAATGACATCAAGTGGATATTAACAATAGACAAAGAGAAAGTAAGGCTTTTATAAAAGGTAAAAGAAGTTGGACTTATATAATAATCTATCAAAATTAGATTAAAAATAAGATATCAATAGTTATTGAAATTTTACTAAATTATATGGGTAAAAGCATATGTAACGTCTTAACTCCAAATTCGATTACTTTAACATTTATATTTGTTATTTTACTAGAATAGATGCATTGATTTCAGTGTAGATATTGATTTCTAATCCTATTTGATTGATTATACTTGATGCATTGATTTCAGTGTAGATGTTGATTTCTAATCCTATTTGGCTTATTGCAATTGATGCATTGATCTTTGTGTAGAAACTAGTTTCTAATCCTATTTGATTGTTTACACTAGATGCATTGATTTCAGTTTAGATGCTAATATTTGATTTGATGCAACTAGATGATGAGTGTGCATTGAATTATGTGTTATAGTAATCATCAACCTAGATCCATATTAAACATCCTTATAAGGGATAGTTGTTTTACCAACATGTTGGATACTCTCAGAAGAGGCTGGGTCGGATGAAAAATAATTTAACTAGTCTATTGTAATGATCTTTCCATTATGAGGGAATTTAATAAGCCGAAAAACCGATGAAACAACAACAGTCATTGCGTAAGACCAACTACGACCCAAAAGGAGGTTGTAATCTAGAGGGGCATCAACCACTTCCACATCTAGATTAATAGTTTTCCCTTCTACCCCTATACGTAAATCCTGCAGAATGCCAAAAGGATGAAACCCCCGGCCATCAAAAGCCTTTAAAATTGTCGGGGATTGATTGAGCAGTAGGAGAACCAAGTGATCTCCAACACTGAATTGACATAATACACGTTGAGGCTCCTTCATCAATCACAGTCCGAAAGAAAGGTCTATTTTTGACTAACACTGGGATCTGGAAAGCCATTTGATGAGGAAGACGAGGTGTACTATTTTCTAAATCGAAGATTATAAGATTGGAATCCTGAACATCAACAGCTCCTATAGCAAACAAAAGCAATTTACGCAGTGTTGGACATGATTGCAGCACCTCCAAAGCCGACATTGCTGAAGGGGATATGGCTAAATCTTCAACAATGTTATAGTTCTGAGCAGCTCTCGCATGTGGATTGAAAGTTGACTTCCGAAGTATATCTTTAACAGGCGGTTTGATTACTAAGTCTGGATTAGGTTTCTCGATCTGTAGCGGATCAAAACCAGAAGGAGTTGAAGTTGATGGGTTTGAACTAGAAGATTCTGGTTCCTTACCACCAACAAGATTCTTAGTTCCATAATCTTGTGATTGCGTCGCAATCTTGACACAGGACATCATCATAATTGGTTCTTCTGAGGCATTTGAGGAAGAACCTATCATCTTACTATCTTGACTGGGAAAAGGATCCTTCAAGACAACAGGTGTTTGAGAACCTTTGATGATTTTCGAAACCCCAGCTCGATGTGGACAATCTCTTGTAAAGTGCTCTTCATCACAGATGAGACAAGGATAGTGAGGTTTACGTTTCTCATCAATAGATTCGGTTTTTTCTGGTTTCTCTTTTGAGTTTTGTTTATTTTTCTTCTTCCCTTTCTTTTTACCACCGGATTTTTATTTGGCCGTAGAAGATTCTACAACATGAATATTGGCAGGAACTTCAGCGGAAGCTTCTCTTGTTAGGGAATCTGGTAAAGTTATAATAGGAGAAGAATTCTTTGCAGATTTCTTCTTTCTCTTGGTATTAACTGTAAGAATCATACCATCAGCAGCATGAGACCCTGAAGGAGTTGCAGTTATTTGATTTTGTTTGGGAAGATCGGGGATTTTTTCGTGTAAAGTACCCGATTGCGTATAAACTAAGTTGAGGTACTGAGCCTGAGTAATTACTTGCTCTTCAGTAACTACTCCTACCTTAGCTACATCCTCAGTGATTTTAGGTAATAATGATTTAACAAACCATTCTGCCAAAATTTGATCCGGGATAAAAACTTTCACTAAACGTCGTCGACGTCGCCATTCATGAATATGATCTGAAATATATGTAGATGTTGATTGTTTTAATGAAGTTAATAATTTTGTGCCATTGTCATATCTGACAGGCAATTGAAAATGAGTTAAGAATGAAGTAGCTAACTAACTAAAATTATAAAAAGAGCTTTGTGGCAACTCAATGTACCACTTAGCCGTGAGACCAATTAGAGTGCGTTGAAAAAGCCTTAAGCGAACTGAATCATCTATAATGGAATTTGATGCACACTAGAGGTGATAAGTCATCACATGATTTGATGGATCCTCTCCTGGCTTACCCTCAAACTTAGGAATATCACTGGGAAACTTATTAGGCATTGGTGGCCAGTACGAAAGATAATAAATTGGATCGTTCGTAAGGCGCGACAAGTCAGGTAAATCCAAAGTTGCGATGAACGGTAACTGACGGTTAGGGTCTCGAAAACCTTGGGTCACAAGACCAGCTCCAGGAGGAGGATATATGGGATAACCTGGAATTGGATTGGCATTAGGAATATTATATCCTCCCGGAGAACCAGGATTAACCGGACCAAACTGGGGTTGTTGAGGTTGAGGTTGTTGATATGTGTACCCAGGGTACGATTGATACTGATAAACTAGGCTTTGCACAGCAGGACCATATTGATATTGTCCCTAGTACATTTGATAAGTAAATTGAGGTTGACTTGTAACCACCGTACTTGGACTAGGTTGTCCTACATGCATGTGAACCGAAGTGTGAATTGTAGGTCCAAACCGGGGTAAAGAAATCTGAGGAGTTGATACAGGAATAGTAGAAACCGGAGCTGTCGATACTCCAGAAGTAGGTGGGGTAGATTGAACAGAAGCTGCAGTAGTTGCAACAGTCGATTGAGGCAGAGTTCGAGGTGAACTAGGCTCAGACTGATGAGTTACACTAGGTGCAAAGTTTGAATAGTAGACTGGACGGGTTGTTGGGTTCAACCAGAAACCGTAGGTTGTCCTGGTTGAGATGACAACTGCACATTGGGTTGCAAAATCTGTTGAGTTTGAGATGGATCCCACGCCATATTCATTCCGGGGTAAGGACCCATAACAAGTTGAGCATATTGAGGACCATAACCAGGTTGAGTGTAGGACAGATAATTGAAAGGTACATTTCCAGTTCCTTGAACAAATGGTTGACCAGAAGGGGGTTGGAAACCTTGAGACGGGTACTAACCTTGAGGTTGATAACCTTGAGGCACGTACTAAAACTGGGGTTGACCTTGAGGTATATATTGATACTGGGGTTGACCTTGAGGCATATACTGAGTCTGAGGTTGACCTTGAGGCATATATTGAGTCTGGGGTGGACCTTGAGGCATGTACTGTCCTTGAGGTTTCCCCCCAAGCGTTATTTGACTGCCCTGAGGCTGCCCCCCAGGCGGTATTTGACTGCCTTGAGGTTGCCCCCCAGGCGGAATTTGACTACCTTGAGGCTACCCCCTAGGCGAAATCTGACTACCTTGAGGTTGCGGATTTGGAATAGCACCAAACATCATAATAATTTCTTCTACGCTCAACGGTGGAGTTCCATTATGACCAGTTGATAACCCATGTTCGATGGGTTGAGGAGACGCTCCTGAAAAAGTACCAGAAACTAACTGATACCCAGACGAAACAGAAGGACCGCCATATAAGAATGTTTCCGGATTTTGGGAAAACATGGATGACCGGTTTGACATATTCGAAGGAGGATAATAACCTTTGGGCGTTGGATGAAAAGGAATACGAGGTGGTAAAGCAGCGAGACCCGAATTTTCTAAAAAGTTCGTCAAAGATACATACCAAGCGTCACTTCGAAAAGGACTGTAAAAGATAGATTCATGCTCCCTAAGTTCTAAAGTTAGTTGATTTTCAGGGAGAGATATACCTTCGTCCGGACTAATAAGTTCTTCAATAGAAATGAGTCTAGAAGGAAGATTTTGGGTAATGATACTTCCTACCCTGGGTGAACTAGGACCACTAGAAATTGGAGAAGCAAATCCTGAGGATGGAGTAGCAGCAGGTTCAGTTTCAGGTTCAGAAATTTCAGGTTCCTCATCTAATTCACTAGTAGAAGAAAAACTACTAGTAACTTCGGAAAATGAAATTGGTTTAGAAATATACTCTGTTGCTGGAACTTGATAATCAGGGTGAATAATTAAAGATGATTCTCCGGCCTCTGGTTACCCAACTCTACTTTCACTAGGTGTGACAAGAGCTCTTGGCCCTTCAAGCTGAGTTGATCTATATTGTTAGGCCCCTATACTACTAGTGTAACCCCTTATTGTTATTATATTGATGTACCCATGTAGTGCCCATATTGTTACTATTGTGCCCCATAGAAGCCCACTATTGTTATTATTGTGCCCTTACATTATTATTGTTATGTCAGCTCTGATTATGTT